>SCLF01132852.1:0-10573 GCA_004367975.1 Mesochordaeus erythrocephalus
AAAATTAAAGGATTGAAAAATTTGTTTAAAATTGAAAATAAAAATTAGGATTGGTTTGTCTTTGTTTCTTTTCTCTAAAAGATAATGTTTTTAAAAAATTGAAATGGGGAAGTCCATTGCTAAAATGTAAAGATATTCTTTAATTTAAATTAGGACTAAAATTTAAGTTGAAATTTTTTTCGGGGTTGGGCTAGTTGAACCAACGGATAATTTAGTAAGCAAAACCTTTTAAGCGACACCTCCGATGGCCAACTTTAACTACAAATGGGAATTCAAATCAATTTAAGCTATTCGAATAAAGTCAAGACATAAGTTTCGAATATAGTCATCTTCAGAAATCTACCTACACGCTTTCCATGAGGTGAAAATAGGGGGGCTGTGTTAGTCTATTGCCTGGGGCGTCACTGAAGTTCAAATTAAGACCAAAATTTTGATTCAAGTTGCTGGTTTGCACTCGAAATCTAAAAAACCGAGGCGTAGCATATTTCGGGAGAGTTTGGGGTCTTAGTCTCTGCTGTGGCTGTTGTTAATCGAAAAATTCGCGTATAAGCGATGAACGTTTTCAACAAAAAGGTGGGGAAAAAACCCCACACATTTTCATTTTCATGTCCTAAAACATTCCACTTACCAGTTGTTTCAGTTGTACCATCCCATCTTCGAGGCTCCTTTCTATAAATTGGCCCCACGTAGCCAGGCGGGACAAAACGGTTTGATCCTCATCTGTCAACGCGCCAATGACCCGACGTCGAGTTCTAAATAATACATTTATAATATGGCCTAAAATACGGTAAGAGCCATCTTCCAAGGTTTTGGTGGGGTCATTTAGGGTCGTTTGGGGTCATTTTGATTTAGATTAAGATTAAGATGTCCTCAATTCGGTCAGAATGCATTTTGGTACATCACTTGAGGTCCGTGGAGGCCGTTTTTTATCTATGTTCCGGCACGTGTTTGGATCGCTAGGGGGTAATAAGCTGTCATTAAATTTTTCAAATCGATTCGAAAAATGACCCTCGCGTTCAAAAATGCAGACTAGTGCAAAACCGTAAAAATATTTGATCACCGGGGATCATTTAGGTGTCCTGGAAAGGCGCCAAAATTGGGCGAGTTGGCCACCTTAATCATTTACAGTAATTGTTCAAAATCGCTAAAAAATGTTCAAAAATTGACAAAATTTCGGTTAAAATGGTTAAAATCGTTTAAAAATCGCTGTAAAAATTCGGTCTAAAATCATTTCAGAAGCGTGCAAATTTGGTGAAAATCATATTAAAGTCGGTTTAAAATAGTTTAAAATTACTTTAAAATTAAAATAAAAATTAAAAATCACTGTAAAGGCGTTTCACCCTCACGTTTAAAATCGTTTAAAATCAACTATTGTCAACATAATAGGCAATAATATGTTCCAATTAGAGGGACTTACTGCCACGGTGTTCAATTCTTGTTCAGCATCTTCCGATATGTGCTGAATTTAGAACCTGTCGGGTCTAACCTGTCGGTTAAGATCGAGCAATCACTAGAGGTCCTTGGAGGCCATTTTTATCTATGTTCTGGCAACGCTAGGGGGTTATAAGGGGTCATTAAATTAAATTTTTTTTTCAAACCGATTCGAAAAATACCTGTATGCGTTCAAAAATTTAGACTAGGTCAAAACCGTAAAAATATTTGATCACCAGGGATCATTTAGGTGTCCTGGAAAGGCGCCAAAAGTGGGCGATTTGGCCACTTTAATCATTTACAGTAATTGTTCAAAATCGCTTAAAATGTTCAAAAAGTGACACAAGTTCGGTCAAATGGCTATAATCGTTCAAAATCATTCTAAAATTCGGTCTAAAATCATTTTAGAAGCGTGCAAATTTGGTGGAAAAGTGTATTAAAGTCGGGTCATAATAGTCTAAAATTAGTTTAAAATTAAATAAAATTAAAATCACTGTAAAGTCGTTTCACCCTCACGTTTAAAATCGTCTAAAAATCAATTATTGTCAACATAATAGGTAATAATAGGTTCTAATTAGAGGTACTTACTGCCACGGTGTTCGATTCATGTTCAGCATCTTCCGATATGTGCCGAATTTCCTGTCGGCTTGTTTTGGATCAGCGGGAGATCAGTCGTTTTTGGTGCCGTTCCTCAGTCTCCTTGCCGGTTCAAGGTCTCACAGATCTAAATCTATATAGGTTTAGTTCCCCATTCCTCAACAAAAATATCTGCTAAAACAATGAGAAAAACACCCGGAAGTTACTAAAATATTTAAGGCATAAATTGGTTGGTGCCAATGAGTTGTCAAATGATCTAAAAATACTACTAAAATTTTTGAAAAAAGGGGCCAAAAAAATCGTAACTAAAATTTCACCCATATTCTAAAGTTCCTTGGCCATTAAAATAAGACTAGTAAACATGAAACCGAACTAGGGTACGCCTAGGACGGCAGATACAGTGCACCTGAAGCTCCCTCCGAATTCCCTACGAACTCCCTCCGAATTCCTCCCCGGGCATGTCTGTCTTTTCTGCCCCCCCTCCCCCCTCGTCCCCAATTTTCCTTTTTTTCACCCTACATGTATCAGTTTCACCCTACATGTAACATTGAATTTCCCTGCGCATCCCTTACTACAATTTTTATAATATGCACAGGATTTTGTGTATACATAGGATTAAAGAAATAAATGGCGTTATGTGTTTTTCTCTGAAAAGCGTCTCTCGTTTTGAACTTCGGCTGCGATAATATACGAACTCATAATCTGTCCTCGGCACATTGAACCGGTCGGGTATCGGGTTCATCGTCACACCCACACACGATCAGCTGGTTTCTTTTGACGATATATGTGACGTTCTCATTGGCCAAGCCTACGCCTACCCGAATTTGGAGGTGTTTGCTGTTAAGGTCACCAGGACAATGACGAAACATATGACTCATCTCCATACGCCAGGTTTTTTCTTCCGGCTGAGTATGTACGCACTGGTATTCCCCTCACGGCAAAATGCCCACGCTTCCAAGTTTCTACGTCTCCGAAGCCCGAACGAGTTTCCTTTCATTATCAATAAGGTTGGTGTTAATATTTCCTTAAATTGTTAATTTAGGCGGTTATTTTTAAACGGCGATTATCCCTTTTATTCCCACTACTGTGTTGATGTTTATCACATATCTACCGTCAAGGAGTTATCGAGAAGTGTTATCAACAGGAAATCTTTCTTTCACTCCGTTCAGATATAATCTCTGAACATTATGTTACTCAGACTTAATATGCGATGATGACCCCTTTTTCGGTTTAATGGTTTGAATTAGGGGTATACTGTGAATATTTTGTCCCTGCGATTTTCCCGTCGATTGAATTGACAGGTTTAAATCTAAATTTAACTTACAAAGTTAAATTCTTTTTTGGTCGTAACTATCGAAAATGGTACAGGAATAATATGAACGTTGGCTCGTTTATATATTTAAACAACGGGAATGTTCATACGATGTCCATATACTCACGCCATTCGCTGGTGTTTTACCATAAGTTTAGAATATTCGAATATTCCGTTCAGAGATAATAATTTCCAGCTTTATAGTCATTACTAGTGAATTCTAAAAGAATAAACTATCGCTGGTTGATGAAGTCTCACAATTATATCTCATAAAACATCTCGTGCATGCTCATTTAACGGGTGTAAACGGTCAGTATGTTTTGACACCAACATTAGCACTTCGAGTACAGATTGTAAACCAAAATACACACATACATGTCCTTACTACTGTTTCCCCATTTACTTGACTGTGTCTAACTACCTAGTCTAATACGGTTCGGTTCGGTGAGCGTCCATGCCCCCACGAGTTAAAATTAACACTTTTTCATGTTTTTCTTGTTCTGGTTTTACAGAGTATTTTCATATATAAATCATTAATATGAAAATTGGGACTTCAAGACTCGAAATCTGAAATTAGTACTATGATTAGGACTTGACCTACTACGAACCTAAGCTAATGAACTATTCTCACCGATCAGTATGTTAATATTTTAGCCATAAAATCAAACTATATAACTATGCATTCTTGGTTCTCCTAATTACCGTATATTTGTCCGTATATTTGTCCGTATATTTGTAATTGATTCACGAATTCCCCATTTGACTCACGAATTCCCCATTCGTAATTGATTCCCCAGGCTGTAACTATTGAAGCGAGTTTAATTACAAATCTAGCATCGAATGGATTAAGTATATGTGCTTGACCGATTTGCTTTGGAACTGAATAAATAGAGAAGAATTACATACTTACATATTTTCATAGTCAACAACTTCATCATCCACTAATATGGTACTAGCGATTCTAAAAACAAAAACGTTATGGTTTACTAATTCCTTGTAAAACTAATATGGGGCAGACTGCATAGAATTGAATTTGGGCTGGGGGCCTCGGTTACTAGTGGGCTGTTCGGTGAGGGTAGGTGGACGTGTTTCAGAGAATGTATCTTCTAAAAAATTTTTTGTTGCAGTGTTTTTTAATTGTGTTTCATCGCAATTCTCATCTCTTGTGACTTCCTGGTGGTCTGACTAAACATGAATAAAGGAGTGCGATTCTATATAGCACTCCTCCGGGCAGTAAGTTCGAGTAGGTAGAAAACCAAGATAGGAGGCCTTCACTATTTTGGTTCGATCACCCATAAAACTCCCCCGCGTGGGCAATACGCCACCGTTATGGATAATACATCGTCCTTTCTCTTCTTTCACATCTGAAGGTTTATAAGTTCATAACTCTATAGATTGTGTCCCGCCATTTTGTGTTTTTTTGGATTAACACAATGTCTGCTTTTTCTAAATGGGGAAATTTCTTAACCTTCAGCCCATCAATGGTAAACTTCATAATTTGCTCAAATGATAGACCGAAATCTGAGTACTTCAATTTGCCAGGCGAAATGTATGTTTAGCCCTATATCGACAAAGACACCAAAAATCAATTATAAAACATATACTAACCCTCCACCCCCATAGTTTGATTTCAGTGGTTCGAAACTTACCCTTTAGTATTTTCACTCCACCGGAAGTGGACAGGTCCCAGGACTTCAGGAGGGGTACATATTCCGGAACCTGGCTGTACCATACCAGTAGTTCGTATGAAATCTTAAAAATGGCATGAGAGGTCTTACTTCATAACCAATATGGCAAATACAATCGAGGCTACTTACGTGGTGAGCGCGGTAGGAGGGACTAGTGTACGTCTGAATGTCAGTGCCTTTGTGATGAACTTTCACGAAACACCCAGTCCGGGCGCGTAAGTTGTCATACATCGAGCCTGAACAGAGTTAATCTTCTGCGGTGCTCTAAGAAGTGTAGATTTTTATCCTCACCTAAATTCGCCGACAACATCTCATCGATTACGGTGGATTCGGAAGGCTCATAATTCATTTCTAGCACTTCCTTTTGAGCATGATTTGAACGTAACATCCCCAATAGTGAGGTGTACAGTTGCCATTCTATGACCTTGCTTAAATTTTCTCCGTCGCTCTTCACAAATAGACTCCGGACATTTCCCTTTCCCGATTCCAATAGTGCTCTTATTAGGTTCCTCAGCCCCTGCTCATATTCTAAAAATTATCGGTCACAGTTAGGCAAGGGTTAATATTTTATTAATATCTATGCTGTACGTGTCAGCCGTTGTTTAGGAATTGTGACTGACCATTTGTGGTATTAGGGGAGTATATATAAATCAAAGGTAAGTCACAATTTTCTAACAAATATCATATGACCTTCAAAAAGCTAAGTTTGGCCTGGCTCAAATCAAAACCCGTTCCCCCACTTTCACCCTCTTCTAGGCATGCGCGTGCTAAAAACTGGAAATACCTTTAGAAATATTTCCAGTAGTAAATGTAAAAACATAGGCAAAATTCATAGTTAAAGGCAAATGCTAACATAAATATAAAATACTATAATCTGATATAATATAGGGATATGTTCACGATCCAAATTTTGCAATTACAGGAGTGCGTACATTTTCTCAAGTTATTGCAACCTATAACGTGTTAAATGTGTTTGCAACTTATAACGTGCTAAATGTGTTTGCTTATCTCAGTCTGTAATGTTTATGACTAGGATTCGGAGGGTAGCGAGTTCGAGTCGCGTGGTGGAGATGGTTTTCTAGGGGTTTATCATTACGGCCATATCAAGTGTTCGGATCATAAAAAGTCTATTATCAACACGGCTAAGAACCTAAATTCAAGACGTGATTCGGTCGAAATAAACTGACATTAAGCCTTTTAGCTTACGGTTCTAATTACGGGCAAAAATTGTCGAAAAATATAAGAGCCAAACTCTTTTAACTCCGGATAAAACCCAGCTAAAAGTCTAAGTTACCCAACTCGTGTATTGCATTTGCGCAAACAATATTTATAATCTAAGGAATTTGGCTAATCAGGAAACGATTTTACGGCTAATGATAAATAAAAATGTTATGAGTTGAGAGAGAAGACACACTTATAATATTCGACATAATGCAGCAAAACTCGGCTACCTTCATGTCAGGGCGTATACATTGGCAACGCTAAAATTGGCAGTCGTATATTTTTTTTTTCTTCTGTCTGGGAGATCCATGAATAGTTTTGGATCGAATGTGTTGGAACGGTAAACATTTGGCTTCCCGGTGGTGGACTTTTTGGTTGGGAAAAATCATGGAGTTACAGCTTATAGCCTATAAATACGACTTATGACCTATTGCTTGCGATCTGTAATGTGATCTATAAGTTATTGGGTCGTGGTTTGTTACTATAGGTAATATAAGCTAGTATTTATTAACTCAGAAAACAGATTCGGAACCGCTGGAAAAAAATTCTATCAGAACTAAGTTGGCACCTTGAGACTAGGGGTCGATACGTTTACTGGTTTTTTACTGATTATACTGGTTTTACTGGTTTCAATGCCACTGCTACATTTACATGCTCGAAAAATATTGTGGTAAAGGCGAGTTTTTGTACAGGAGCCTTTCTTGGTAATTGGATCACTAAAAAGCTACGGGTTCAGTACTTATATCCCTTCTAAAAACATCATCTAACACGTGCTTAACTATAACTCGTTTTATTTCTTTACTTACTGGTCGATCCGCCATTTCTGCATCCTGGTCTGGTATGAAAATGATCAATCATCCGGACCAAATTTATGTTACAAACGCATTGCGCACAAGTGCAGGCCACGGTGTAGTCTCTGCCGTTCACTTGGCAGCATGGCTCCATGACGGCGCCCAATCGGTCGATTCTTTCTTCGTATCTGTGTAATACCTCCAGGATTTGTTCAATCGCTAGTAAATTAGGTTCCATAATTCTCACAATTAGTCACTCACCCTTCATCTCCCCCTCAATAAACATGATAATGACATTATAATAACCACCATCCTCCCGCACCGCTTCTTTTGCCTCGTCAGCATACCTCAAGGCGAACTCTATACGGATGCGACTGGCCGATGTTTTCCGCCCCCGCAGTACGCCTCGAACAGATTTTCGCATCCGCACTGAAATCTGTTCCATCCAGACCTGCAGCTGCTCCCTCCACTGCTCAGCGATGGCGCTATCCATCCCCAAGGCCATTGCATAGTCCCTGTCAACATATGTATCGCCCTTAAAGCGGGATAACGAATGTTTCGGGACGGTTCGGGTTGCGGTGGTAGTTGGGGTCCTGGTGGTTACTTTTTTTGTTTTGTCACCCGGAGCTGATGTTGCAGCAACTAGGGCAGGTTTTGAGGTCAACGCGGTGCTGTCAGTGTCCCCAGTCATACCGTTATCTTCTTCACTGTCAAATGGACAGATCTCATCCAAATCATCGCAATCTAGGGTGCAAACGCTGATGTCGGTCTTGCTGCAATCTGGGGTCTTGAGTGGAGTATCTAATAATCATAAGGTTATGATGGGTACTAGTGGGTTATATTGCTCGACAATCAGGTGCATCTTTTCATGGTGAAATCTATATTGTGTTTCTAGGTCTAGGACAACGTACGTAAAATCTCGGCCCCCCCCTCCCCCACAACAATTAATACAGATGTAATATTTACAGTCTTATTTCAACTGATACATATGTTCTTTTTCCTCGATGACGTGAAACACTGCATATAAATTAAAATAAATACAGAATATGCATTTAACCGAAAACCTATCTGAAATATGTCACGAACTTAAATGAGGCGAATTGCTCGATACGTTAGGATGAAACGCGTAAGTCAGTCTTGCGGCCAAACTGTGGAGACTCGTGAGAATTTGTTTTTGTCATTTTTTTTGTTTTTCTCTCCCCCTATTCGAACCGGGATTTTGCGCGCGTAGGATGGTCCTCCCCATACGTTTTACCTGACAGGCTGGGTTGTCCTTACCTACACGAGGGCGTTTTGTCGGTGGTTCGGGTTCAGATGATGAACTTTCATCCAGTCGGATTGTTTTGGACCCGACCTCGGTCATTTTCGTATGGCTGGTATTAATGGACATTGTATGACGCGTTTAGGTTTGTAGTAAATCTGAAGTGAACAAGGAACGTAACAAGAAATCTGTGCAAGGAGTGTAATGTATGGTACCCGGCACCCATAACGCGTCTTATAAGTGTTATAAAACAGTCAGTATAGAAATAGGTTAAAACGGATATTGTTGGGTAGAAGGTGGATGGATCTGATCCAATTGAGTTCACACTTCCCGCAGTGCTGCAGCTCATCGCCTAATCTATCGCAATATTACGGTATCTGTATACAGGTTCGGTACTTGCTGCTGTAATGTCTGATGTAAACTCAGGGGGTTTCGTTCGACAGCGAATTGGGACCATGGCAAGTTGTATACATGTATTTCTAGATCGGCCCGTTTGAATGGTTCTTCACGTTTTACTAAATGTTGTCGCCTGGTCTTCACAATTAGATGTATCCGATGCTAAAATATGCCGGTCAGCGTATGATCAAATCATTACCCCCCCCCCCGCGTTTACTGTTGAAGTGACCAAATTTACCCAATACACAGTCTGTTTCCCATGCAGCAGTCGCTTCAGTTCGCCCTCATGTGGCAGCAGGTATAATTCGAAATGAGGAATCATTTCCACCTTATACACCATAAACTGCATTGCTACATATGCTGACTGTAGGTCCATACTTACATCCACTGGTCGACCTTTAGACCATGTTTAGTTACGATAATTTTTGCTGCTACAGTCCAACTAAACTAATCTAAGACTAGTGTTATTTTAGTGCAATAAGTTTCCACATTTAGGACATTAAGTCAGGTTTAGATAGTAATGGCGGACCATTCTAAAAATCACTTTTTGGCAACTATAACCTCCTAATGCAACATGTTAAGTAAAAACCAAGCTCGAAATGATAATACTGTTAATTAATTTAAAAACGTTAAAACAAACGCCAAAAGTATGGGAGAAAACGTTATTAAAAATGTCTAAAAACTCAGTATACATTGTAACTTTCCTTTTTCCAACGTCTGGGCCTGAGTATGAAGAATTTCATATAATAACTGAGTCGTCATATCCAGAAAAGCACTCCTGCCCTAAAAAATGCATTTAGCGACTTTTACTGCTAAAACGTCTGATTCGGTCTCACCTTTGATATCAATAATATGGATCCAGGTGCATGGCGCGACTTTTTTACCAAATCTACCCACTCCTGATATATATCACACAGCCGATAATGTGTAGACGCATAATCAAAAACCAGTTGTTTGGCGGCCTTTTTCTGGAGATGATGCGGGCAAAGAGGGGCATTGTAAACTGTATTGATGCCACAAATGACAGCTTCGGGAGAGCGGACGTCAGGACAAACATGACTTACGGGTCGCATTGTACTGCCCCCGCTAGTACCGGTCATCCAGGCCATTATTGCCAATATTAATTCCAGCTGCGCCAGCTGCGCCTGTAATTGAGATATTATTTTCCAATTGAGATAATATTGGGCGAACCGAACCAATTACTTTGCTGCCCCTCACCACTACTCCGCCCCCACTTGATAATAACGTATTTTAATAGACCAAACTACTAGGCTTGAAACATATTAGCTATTGTGGCGTTTTTTGATAAGATCGTTTAGGATATTAGAAATTTTTTTGCCAGCCAATTTACGTGATACTTTACCTTGATGTAGGTAAATAAGGGATAATTAGGTTGCAGTAGACACACATCTACCATCAACCTAACTTCCCCCTCTGCCTCTCCGGCATACAACACGGTTGTACTTGACTCCAAACTGCGCCTCATTACGACTGGACGTAAGTTTCTGCCAGCATCAACGGTTGTAACGGTTAGGTCTACAAACCCAGCTAGATATGCGCTGGCAGTGCTGCGACTTAAACCCAAGGCGTTTTGTCGCCCACAGGTGCACCACAGTCGGTCAAACAGTTCGGGAGGCCTACCAAAGGCCTGCACAACATTTGTCTCAAATTGCAACTTCACCCGCAATGTCCGCAACGCTTTACCTTAAGTTGAGATGTTATAAACGTCCCACATAACATCACGTCAACTTTGCCCCCCCTCCTTCCCCTCTACGACTCACTCTCTCGGCGTCGCTTCCGTACTGGTTGAGCCCCAATTATTTCTCGCAAATCAATACTATTCAGCTTCCGCTTCATGCTTATATTTGGTTACTGG
>SCLF01132964.1:0-10569 GCA_004367975.1 Mesochordaeus erythrocephalus
ACTTTGATCGTGATGCCAAACCCTATAACATATCAAATTTTAAGGATATTTGATAGATTTTCTCATATACCCGTTATGTAATTAAGTCAAAAATGTGACTTTGTGAAGTATGCCGGATGGGCTCGAAATTGGGCTTATTCGACGCGTCATGACTCCGGCTTCAATACTTCTCAGACGACCGACTCCGAATTCTTAACACGTGACCCAGTGTCTATTTTGGCAATGTGACTTTCAAGGTCCATAGCTTTAAAGGAGGTAATCGCAGTATATTTTAGATACTTTTATTAGATGTTCAGAGGCCTAATTAATCTATCGCAATTTAGTTTGCTGAGCTGCCATGCCCCCATCAGTTAAAATGAACGTTTAAAGAAAGGTCTTTTTGGCCTTATAGCGGTTTTTGGGGGTTGACTGTAGGAAGGAGTATAAATCTGGACATTCTGAAACCGCAAGAAAAAACTGTATCAGACTAGCTAACTCAGGTTAACCTCTAGCGTGCAACTTTTAGGTGGGGGGGGGGGGAGTTCACTCAAGGGTTCGATCGATCGATTGTACGATATTTTTATTAAAAACTTTGCGATTTTCAGGCTACCGACAAAAGTTTAATAAACAGTATATTTCATTATATCGCTACAGTACGGTCATGTAATGGCAATATAATGTTGATGGGACAAGGATACATATATTTAGTTTCATGAAAGAGCCCAAATGTGACACAAATCGCGCTACAACATTTAGTTCACAGCGTGTTAATTTTTATTTTTCGATATTAATCAATTTCTTACATTTATTTTTTGTAAATTCTTTTGCTTGAGAAGTTTTTGTAAAATTTTGCACGGATTTTTTACCTAATATTTTCAGGAGAAATCATTCGTGGATGCTGCAAAGGTTGATGGTGTTCCTCTACAAGCAAAAATCCAATTGGAATTTTCTGGGGAACTCCTAGTTGGACAATGCATATTGTTAGCAGGCCGGCATTCCCAAAACTTAATATATTTCAGGATTTCTAGATTTTTGATATAACTGTAGACTTTACATAATATTTCATAAATATTACAGTTTGAATACTGATTAACGAGGCTATAGATTTAGATTGAAATACTACATCTAAGAACTATTAACCCACAATGTTTTATGGTAATACCCCAGAGGCTAGAAATAAAAGTAGTGAAGTAATAAATTTTCTCTAGTTTTTAATATATTACAATTTTAACGAAATTTATTGATCCAGATTTGCCGAAAAGAGCGCATTCAGTTTGTCCTCGAATATATACAAGTCTTACTTGGGTGAATAAACTCCCTCTGATTAAAAAGTTTAATAGACAATTTATTTCATTCTATCCGTACAGTATGGCCATACATATATTTATATGCATGAGATACCCCAAAGTGACCCGAATAGCCAAAATTGAGTTGTTTTCTACAATGGCGTTAAGATGTATAACAGAAATACAAATTAATCTATTGGCTGAGTCATACCCTACTGGTTGTGTACATTTTAATACAATAACGTTAAAATTGGCAGTCGTTTATTTGTTTATCTATTTTTTTCAACAGAAAATCCATGAATAGTTTTAAACCAAATATTTACCATTAGAAAAGTGAACGTTTAGCTTTATAATGGTAAACCTTCGATTATAATGTATCCATGGTGTCACGGAGCATCGACGGGTTAGGGGCGTGAGTTGTCACGTGACCGAATGACAACTTTGTCTTGTTTGGTGGTCATTCACTCAATATATATATATATATATATGGAAACACGCACGCTACAAAATACAATTATACTTTATTAACTCTCACGCTTTTTTGAGTTCACAACCTATTTTATTTCTCAGTTTTTTGATTCATCGAAAAATGCAAATTCGGAGACTTGGTTGCTATTCGGTGAATAGTGGTTAATTAACAATTACAAATATTATAAAATCTCGAGTTCAACTAATATGACGCACTAGCGACAACACGCACCAGCAACACGCTCTTATTGTTTTAATTAAGTTATTTAATTATTAATATTATTTATAACTATATTGTTTATTATATGTATTTATAATTATTACTGTATTTATTTAATAAATACATCTAGCATACATACATTTATATACACTATTTCGCCAAATATTGTCACTCGGTTAGGACATGAAAAATCGAAAAATTGACAATATCTTTCGATGTTTTCCTATTTGGCAATTGTTTCTAGACCGTTACTGTAAGCATTTGTAAATATTTATTTGTAAACAATATTCTACTAATATGAGTGGTAAAATACAAAACCGTGATGAGAAGAAATTAAAAAAAGCTTGTCCTGACAGAAAAGGAAAGAGAAGAACTATCCTAAATGATAAACTCAGGAGCAGTCTATGAACGATGTAATGAATGTCTATAGAAAAGACCTGAGCAAAAGAACATTTTATCGTATGAAGGAAAGATACCAAGAAATTTTAAAGAACTATTCGGCTAGAGAGTTTTATATCAAATATAATCGTGACCCGACTATAATAAAATTAGAGGAACATTTAAAAGTCACGATATGCCAGCTCAGTGAGTCGCGCAATGCCGTCAAACACTTATCATAGTCTACAAATGTTGGCCAAAATGGGATGGCAAAAAGAACCTTTCATCAATTATGAATGTTTTAAAAAATGGTGATAGATGGTTCAACCGGCTTTTTCATGACTGAAAATTGGACTTTTCGACCCGCTCTTCAGATCAGGAACACATTAGCGAAGTTGAACTTGTAAAGTTGACATCTGGACTGGAATTAAAGTTGGCTCCTTTCAAAACCGAAAATGATCTCAATTTGGATGGATCGGGGATCAAGTGGATGCACTTGATTACACTAAAGGAAGAATAGTCTATCACGGAGGTAATTACTTATTCCGGTGATTCAGTTCGGTAACAAATTACAATTTCCTCCCGCCATTATAAGCAAATGAAAAGCTACTAAATGGAATAAAAGGTCCACCGTAAAGGAAGAAGTTAAAGTAAAATTAGCTGATCGATCGGTGACAATAGTAGAAAGGCGTCGGTTTAAAAAATATGTCGTATATATGAATAAATCTGCATGGATGTATTAGAGCATATTCAACGCAGAAATGGATCTCCTGGCTGCCAGTGTGAAGACCCACTATCTAAATCAAAAATTTGCATTATTACTTGACAATTGTACAACGCACAAATGGGTCAATCAATATGAAAATTTAGCACCAATTTTTTCCAACCATCGACTACCGGGTACCTTCAGCCTCTGGATTTATTAATATTTTCTAATTTGAAGGGAAAATATCGAAGCTGGCTAGCCGAGTTTCTAATAACCAAGAAAGAAACACGACTTACAGAAGAGATGGCAGTAAATAAAGTTGTGAACATTATTATAGAAATGAAGATCAATAATATCAATCACGGGTTCAATGGTACTGGGCTCTCCAGATTAAAAAAAACAAGATACAGAGCCTTTCCCGATCAGTACTGAAGAAATCCTGGACGAGTTAAATAATCGGCTTGAGAATTTGTCGCTCAAAAATGAGAATGAGGTCAATGACGATTGTATTCAGTAGTCTATGATTGAAAGATTGTCTATTACTCAAAAATATATTAAATCGTCACAAAATAGGCAGCCGAAAATTACCAGCTATTTTCAGAAAAAATAATTAGTTATGTATCACTAACTTATCTCTAGAATAAAGCATTTTAACTTCAAAAAATATCTTTTACTAAAATGGTCAAACGTGAGGTTTGAAAAAAAATGATTTTTTGAAAGGTGACAATATTTGGCGAACTAGTGTATATATTACGGGTGACACTATATATATATATACAGTGTCACATTTTCGAAAAAGTCATTATTATTATTATTTAGACGTCAAGTGAAGTTTATGTTTGACGAAAAAATTTGTGATTGTGTATGAAACTTCGTTTTTTCCCACGTCTTTCTTGTCTTCTTGGTCAACGAAATTATTATTTACTGATATAACTTATATCATATAAGTTACCTCGTCCCTAACTGACAACATTTCCAATAGTAAATTCAGTTCGTTTGATATTTCTTCGTCAGTTACGTCCTGAGATTTATGCTCTAAACACTTCAATTTCTGAATTCAATTAATAATGAATCCGGCTGAGTAGTTATCTAATTGAGTATCCAATCCACTTCTGTACTGATCCAAAACACAATATCTATTACTTTTTATCTTCCCGCAAAAGCCAAATGTCTATCACGCTTAATATATAGCACCTAGATGATTCATACGATTTTCATTTGCGAAAAGGAAGTCTTTTTACTTTCTAGTCTTGCCAGCTATACCAATGACGTAATTGTGAATTGTGTTGTTTTATCACTTTGGATCTTTTCAATATTTCAGATTCTAAATAATCTTCGAATAGAGTTAGTTCATTCTCAGCGTCTACTGTTATATTGCACGTCACACTACATTTTCTTCTTACGGATTCAATCAATATATTATCAACGTTGTCCCTTAGTCTATAATAGCGCCGCTTGCAAATCTCTTTTCCATGAATCTTCATATATACATTATTTACATGCTTATCAAGCGTTAAAAATTTTGACCAAATACAGTTTTAAGTATGTTAAATGGTTATTTTCAGCTGTTCCTTGAATTCTCACCATTTTGAATTATTTGGTAATATTTGTTACGTTCATTAAGACTCAAAAAAGACTTGGACCTGTCCATTTTCTCGTTTTTTCAGAATGTTGAATACCGGGGTTTCACGTCAAGTATTTGCAGTGTTGCAATGAATATGGCAACAAATTGTGAGTCGTTGATTAATATACACCGCCTCCAATTATGCTATAAGGGCATATGGAACGTGTGTCTTGAGCCAGAGCCTGTCTTGAGGCAGAGACTGAACCCGGACAATAAATCTGCAGACAGTTTTGTCGAAAAGACAATACTAAACGCTAAAGTTAATGTTATACGGTCATATCTGGCAAAAGACTTTCTGGACAAATATGAGGACGAACTATCGTTTTCAGACCCATCTGCTCTAGAATTAGAGCTCATGAATATTATCGGGGAGCCCGATAAGAGACAAAATACTGAACAACTAAGGGAGAAGTTCAGCAAGATGGGTAGACGCGTCGAAATGTCCGAAAATGTTACGACTTACACCCTGCGACTGAGCAATGTCGCAAAAAGCTGACGACGATAGGGAACACGAAGAAGTTCATTGTAGCTGAACACTTCCAGAAAACTATTACGCCACAGGAAATGGAATTTATCATCATCCATGGTTAAGAGGATATGGACACTGGCGCAGGCAACATTATTGGATGATAAATACAGCACAATAATCGTAACACCGATGGCACTGAAGGGAAGAATCACGATTTAAGACAATAGTTGGAACTCTCGTGGAAACAATCGTAATAACCAAACAATATTGAACGAGTGCTACTTGGACACAATCAGAGAGAATGTAGAAGGCCAACACGCTTTCAGGCTAAGCTAATGTCTGAATTACAACGTTTATCAGATTCAGTCACGGAGATGTGTAATGAACGGAAGAGGGTGTCTGCACCTAGAGAGACTGTTCCTAATGTCGGAATTGTTGCCGATATAATGGGAACCGTGACATCGAGAACAATCGATGCTATGATTGCGCCTATGTGGTCATAATCAGAGGGAATCTAGAAGGCCAACACGCATTCGGTGTTATTTCTGTAACGAAATAGGTCGTACGCAATACGCGGAGAAGTTTCATCAGCAAAATAAACGAATAAAGTTTATTCGCCGTACTGTGCCAACAATAAACGCAGTATAATAATAAACACTATATTTGGTAAAGACGTCCGACTTTTAGCCGATTCGGGATCACAAGTCTTGATCATTCCAGAAAGATGTTTTCCGACGCGATTTTACGTTACCTCCAAAGACCAAAAATGAGATTTTAAGCAATCAATTGAACCGAAGCCGTGGTTTATGGCTCAACATCAAGTTACAATCAAACGCCCGTACTGGGAAGCGGCGAATTACTTAGATATGGACAACTCAAAGTCGACTACCACGTCGCGGAAGTGTGTCCCTTACCCGCCGATCATTTATAAAGGGTTAGGGTGGACCAAATTTTTCCAATGCATGATTCCCCATGTCACCGAAAAGCATGCGGAATAGTGCAAACTTAGAAGGTCACGCTTGAACAAGGGAAATCGTGCAATGCAGCTTGAACAGTCAAACTGTCTAGTTCAGCTAGACGGTAATCTACGGGAAATTTCAAATTTAACGAAACAATTAGAGGAAAAATAGAAGCAAATATTGATAAGGGTTTAATTGCGAAATCGCCATCTCTTGATTTAGAATTGCCATTTTATTTGGAAAGCAGTGCATATAAAGTCACTGTTTAATGAATCCAAATTCTGATTTGATTCGGAAATCAGTAGATGCTTATCGAAATACGAAAATAAGAAACAGATAACCAAAGTAATAACATACTCGAAGAATTTAATTTTAGAACCCGATGAACTTCAGAAAGAATTAGTAACATTGGATTCAAGGATCAATAAACAAACCGAAATAATATTACCGCCACCCTCCCGCCACCATACCATAAGTTACGGAGAAGCTACGGCGAGCTAATTGAGGAGTTGAAAATCGAATATACGGTAGCGCAAAATCAGAACGTGACGCTTGCTACTGACAATCGTGCAATGTAGCTTGAATTGTCAAACTGTCAAGTTCAGATAGACGGAAATCTACGGGAAATTTCGGATTAACGAAACAGACAGAAGAGCAGATAGAAGTATATTAGGAAGACTACTTGCTTTCCGAACCCCAGTTACATGATAAAATTGTTTGTTCAATTCCGAAGGCAGCCAATGTTTAATGCATTACGACGATATAAATAGAAAACTAATAAAAGGGGATGCCATTTTACGAACAAATTTGTAGACCATTTTTTTGGAAATCATAAAGCTACGATGGAACTGAAATGGTGCGGGAATATACAGATTGAATAAGCTATAAGAACTATGTGGGAGGTATGATATAGGTTAACGAGCAGGCCTAATGGGTTATCGGTAGATAATCAGCGCAGTAGATGTTTATTCGATGTAAACATCACGCGGACATATAGTAACACTGAACGATATTAAGACGTGATCAATAATCTTCCAGGTTAGATAATCTATATTAATTATGCAACACTGGAAAAAGAGAGGAGGGAAGCCCCCTTAGGACCTCATGTAGTATAAATGATCGACCGGCTAGGGCGTGGGTTGTCACGTGACCAAATGACCACTTTGTCTTGTTTGAAAACACTTGTATGAAAACACGCACGCTAATTAAATTAGAGATTAAAGTGATAATAATATGACGCACAAATGACGCACTAACGACAACACGCACGCAGCAACACGGTATTATTGTTTTAATTAAAACGACACGTTATTTAATTATTAATACACTACTCTAAACCTAAACGCACCGCTGTTTCTATTTTTTCGTCTTTCGCCTGAACGCACCATTTTCTAAAAGCACCACTAAACGATCCAATCAAAACGCGTTATTTCAACTTTAATGGCGAAAAATACAATTTGAAATATGGAATTTGCTATTTAGTCCCTACTTACATGGATCTGATTCGTTGTCGGGATTTAAACTAGTACTGCTATCAGTATATGCAAATTTATACTGATTTAAACATAAATATTTTCTTGTGTGGGCATGGTAGCTGACCGTTCTAATTGTGCGAGATCCAAACGATCCAATAAAAACGTGTTATTTCAGGTTTAGCGGTGATGTTTTATGCATTATCCAATCAAATTCATTCACAATTTTTTAAAGAAAATGCAAAAAACATCTAACCATAAAGCCAAAAAAAAGAAATTGTATTTTTTCTGATTAAAACCAAAAGCATTCGAAGAGAAAAACGCCAAACATTTTTCTGCAAAGTACGGCCGAAAGAATTTGAACTAGTTCCGATGACAGATTTTTTCAATTCAATATACAGTCTTTTATGAACAAAAATAAAAACCTATATTTGTAAATCATTCGTTTTCAAAAAATTATGCATGTAAAATTATAGTTTTCATTTTAGCTTAGCTTTTTCGCCAGATTAATCCCAAACGCACAGCTTTTTCTCACCTCGATGTAGTGCGTTTAGGTTTAGAGTGGTGTATTATTTATAATTATACTATTATTTGCTTCCTTTAACAATTATTTATATATCGGTGAGTGAAATATACCATATCATTATATTCCCTCCCAATATATAGATAAAGTATCTAGTAAATATAGTGGCTAGTAACACATGGATTCATGATTCGAGAAATAATTAAACCACTGCCAATTTTAATGTTCTTATTGTAGTGCTTAAATGTAGTATTTTAGTCCAAATCTATAGGCAATATAAATGAAATATATCCACGGATGTCAAGTCTGCCCACCTTCTACGGAGGCAACTGATAGCTTAATCAGGTTTAGTGAGTGTGATAGGATTTTTTTCTTGCGGTTATTCGTTTTAAAGCTATGGACCTCGAAAATCACATTGTCCAAAATGGAAAAAATTGACTTTGGCCGTCCTGAACTAGTTTTTATGCAGTTGTTTCGAGTCGATTTTTTAGTAAACATACCTTGGGATCTTAGCATGTTTTCTTAATCATAACAAAATAGAAAAGTGAAAAATTCGTGATTTTTGTCGCTTGTTGAATGTTTGTACTCTAGAAATCCAATTTTTGGTTATAACTTGGTCACGTGTTGAGAATTCAGGGTCAAATAATCGGAGTATGTTTCGATACTTTTATTGGATGCCCAGGGGTCTAATTAGTATAGCACACTTTAGTTCGGCCCAGTAGTTAAAATTAACGTTTTTTCAAAAAATATTTATACGACGCCGTGTACATTTTCATATTCTGAGAACAGATTCGGAACAGCAAGCAAAAACTCAACCATAGTCACCAAAGCTCGTTAAGCTATCAGTTGCCCCCATAGAGGGCGTGGGGAAGATTTAACACCTGTGTTATAGTTATTTAAAACCTGATAGAAATTATTGAGGAGGAACAACCATAGAATGCGTGAAAGGTAAAAAAGACAAGCACAAAAATTGCAAATTCGTTCTCGCTGCCCCAATTATGCGTGTTCCTATAATGATATCGCAGTCCGTGAATGTATATTTGGCGATGCGTTCCGCTATTCAAACAATACGTCATTATAACATGACCACTCGAGAGTCTCAGAGGTAACTTTTAAAGCTAATAAATATGGTTAAGTATAACATAATTTATATCACTAACAAATACCAGAATTTAACCCTCATATAAAAAGCCTGGGCCAAAAAGTCTGTCACAGTTTTTGGTGCGTATCCCCGATAACTTAGAATTTAAAATTTGTCATAGAAAATTTATCCGTGATTTCAACCAAAAAAAAAATAATTCTCAGTATTTTCCTGTTATTAAAATATTCCACTTTTATTGCTATTTTCAGCGAGAATTCAGAATTCTAGCCGAGTTGGTCGATTGTCGAAATAATAATTTGAATTGTTGAATATAGCAAATATGTTCATCGGGAGCGGTCCGAAGTGGCCGGACATCCTACTAGACAGGCTGTGGAGCCTGATACAGACAAGATAGGAATATAATTGTTACATATTCCTGCAGACTTTTTGATGCTGCATCTTTTGATATATGTTAACGTACCGGCCGATGTCAGAATGACTCATAGTAGTTTCCATACCGTTAGACTATCGAGGCATACTGTTTACATTCCTAACATATACAGAAACTTTACTTTCAGCTTTGTGCAGACACATTAATGTATATTTTAAGAGTGAAAACAAAATTAATAAAAACAACCTTTTAGCCCAAGATATATATATATATATATCATTAGAATCTGAATTAAATTCTGTGCAATAATATGTAAGAATATCAGATTTCGCTATCCCTAGCTTTTTGTGCTAATAGTGCTAAGACCTGTATTCACATAGTGCTAAGACCCGTATTCACACTCTCGGTGCCGAATTCAGACTCTCGGCGCCGAATTAACACTTGGAGTGCGCTATTTAAAGTGCCGAATTCATCCCGCCCCTTTGCATCAGTACTTTTCCATTAATCAAGGGTTTGACCATTACTGAAGTTGTCTGCTACTCGACGTCATCGTTGTTTTTAATAGTAAATTTATATAGTAAAAAGGAATTTTAGCTGCTTAAGAAAATCTAATAAACAGTATATTATAGACACCAAGGTGACCCCAATCGGTACATAATTGAGTTTGACGCAGAATTTCAATGTTTTCGAAGCGTTCTCGACTATTTTTTAATAGTGGGTAACTCGGAGCGAACACTTATATGTACATCAAAATTTTGGCTTTTTTTAGCCGCGGACCATGTTTTTAGCGTTGTTTATTTTGCGTCAGAAATCACACCAAATTGTTGCCCGAGACGACCTGTAGTGGAAAACTATATTTTTAAAATGTAGTAGTTAACCGTCACGATACAAACTGGCACGTTTGCGCCAGCAACGCTAAAAATGGCATTTTAGGGATACTAGGACACATGCTATCCCCAATTTGACCCATCTGACCCCGGGTCAAAAACTTTCGGGACGACTTTTAAGCTTAT
>SCLF01133075.1:0-10567 GCA_004367975.1 Mesochordaeus erythrocephalus
GAAACGCTAGGATTTACTTTTCGTTGTTGAAACTTGCAAACATTTGAAAATAATCTACACTGGTTATGGAAAAAGTGTCTTATTATGGGAGACCAATTGGAGCGTTCAAATTACACGCGCGCCGATATTAATTGTAGGGAATATAGATTCTTGCAAAGTACTATAAACACAATATTTAGAAACAATTTATTAATTTTTTGTAACATGTAACCCACAGTTTTTCATATCTAAACGAAAATCATCCATTGTGATTCCTAAAGAATTATCTTTGTTGCTGTGCAACCATGCAAAAGTTCTCGGTTTCATATTTTCCCGGTATATTCTAAGTGAAATTTGCCTATCTCACTTTTAGTCGCTCCGTCCTTCCATTTATATTTCAATTCATGATATCCTACTGCGATCTTACTGATCATTATATCCTAGTAAACACTACTTTGAATCCAAACTTCCAAAATTAATCTGATCTGTGTGTCATGCTGTGAACCAATCTGAAGACCCAGTTCTGTCATCAAATACAGTGATGACACAAAATAAGAAAGCCCGCAATAAGATTGATTTTGCTCAAATCCGAAAAGGGTAATTTCAAGTAAATATATTTTCGCCAAAGCTCAAAAAGTGTTTTTTGGTTGAAATTTTTATTTCGGGATCTCTTTTTCGACATTTCAGCTACATCCTCAACCATGTCTTCAATTGCATGTGTCTGGCCATTAATTTGAAGACCTTCAAAATTCAATTCTTCCTCATTAATTGGGCGTCTATGAAATTGTTCAAAACTTCATCTTCATTAACTTCTGCAACATCTTCAGCAGTTAGATTTTGGAACATCACAACACCTATCACGACATCGATGGCTTCAAATTTGTCAACGGTTCGCAGGTTTTTTGTACTGCAATCGTTTTGCCCGGGTTATTTTTTTCGAATTCAACCCTGTAATTAAACAAATACTTTTTGTATTGCTGCTTTACGTTTGCGAAGATGAAGGTGTCTAAGGGTTGGACTAAACCAGTCATATTTGGGGGGAGAATTTGATCGCCAAGTTTCTGATTCCTCAGCTCCTTAGGTCACATTTGCAGCCACTGAACTTGTCTGTTAGTAAAACACTGCTTTCCGGGTTGCTGGCAACATTGTTATAGTGGATACACAGAGGGACCCACTTTTGATTTGACTTCCAAAATCGAGGTTTACTTTCGGTTTGTTTTGGATCGAAATGCTATTTTAAATTTTATAGCTTTTTTGTAGCTTTTGACTTTGTGATGACACAGGCCAAGTAGTCTGCTAGGTTTCCTATGACTCCGACCACCGGGCAGACCGTAAAGCGATCTTTCGTATTTGAAGTTTTTCGATTCACATTTCTCCCATTAAGTATAAGTTGCTTTTACTTGAATAAGAGACAAAAACAAGTGCATCCCAATCAAAATTTGAGGAAATTGAATTGACTCGACATTGTTTTCTTATCTATTTCAAATCGACCTTAGTATTCTTTGTATCCGTGGACCATGTATTTTACCGTTTTTCTCTAAGTTCGCGCTGCAGTTTCTTGTTTTCATATTTTCGACAGATGCATAATCTAATTCCAGACAAAATTGTAACTTACAGAAATAAATAGGTTAGCTCGAAGTATTTCCCAACAAAATCCATAGACACAAGGAAGTTAGAAAAATAAACGGTCTGCAACAACTGCTAGATTATTTTCCAATTATGATGATGGATAGCATAATAAATAGCATATTAATAGCATAAAATGGAATAGGTCAGCAACTTTAGATCAACCTAAAATAGAAAGATCGGAACAAACAAGGTCAAAATTTGCCTCGAAAAAAAATTTGGTTCAAAAGAGAGACCAACAGACGGCATATCAGGAACGCAAGAATGCGAAAGAATGGCTGTCAACATAGGATAACCCAGATCTGTAGATTGAACGAGTGGTACGCAGGTCCAAGGGCATCACACGCCTGGGGCGACGAAATGTTTTTGTAGCATACAATACGTTGAGTGCTGCTGCAGATTACTCCAAATTGATTCCAGTTGATTATTTCAAATCAACAAAAAGTGTTTATTTCAAGTTGTTTAAATACAATTCTGACCGTAACTCAGCAAAAGGGAAATACAAGTTATATCTTCAACTTGGTTGAAACTTTGCAAGTAGCACCAAAGTATTACGAGGACCAACAAATAATCGACTGGCTTTCATTCAATCAGAAAGTAGCGTTTATCCTCATAAAAAGGTAAATTTTTTATTCAAGAAAGAAAGTTTTGGCTCAGTCTGGTGCTGAAGTAAGTGGTATTCCTGACAATTTAAAAAAGTCATTCAGAAATTAAGGAAAAAGGAAAATAAAAAGGACGATGTTGCTGAGAGTTATTAATTCAAAAACAACTTTTACCAAGTTACCAAGTTTAAATAAAACGGAGTTGATTTATTATTAAACGAATCAGAAACAGAATAACCTTACTAACTATTAAACTGACCAGAGAAAACAAACTGGCCAATAAAAAAATTAAGGTCAGAATTTAAAAGAATAAATAATTATCGTAAAAAAAGACATCTGAGATGTCAAAATTAAAAAGCAATAAATAAACGAAAATTTTTAGAGCTATGGATTCGGAGGACGGACAATTGAATAATCCGTAGACGACTTCGATCTACACAAACCAACCAAGCCAGATTGATCATCAGGAAGGCCAAATAAAAGAGTTGGAAAAAGAGATGGAAGAAATGAAGGCGGAGTTGGAAGAACAAATCAAAACAGCTAAATGCTATAACCTGATGGAAATGGATGCCAGAAAAGAACTCAAAGTGCTTAAATTGGCAAATGACCTCAGAAAGGAAGCGGAAAATTCAACACTTCTGGAAGAAGAAACGGTGCTGGATCACATAGGCATCAATGATTCGTTGGCAGATACGCGCTTACTGGCGAATATAGTAAGTAACAAAGCTTCTACACCACTCCCAGAAAGAAAACAAATTCCGATATATGCAATGGCGAGCAAGTTCGCCTTCAGACGGCTAAAAACTCGGACATGAGTGATCCAATGACGGAAATCGAGGGAAAAGGAAATAATTCGAGCAATTGATGATAAATGTCAAGTCAAAATACGAACACGGCATATCAGATTTTTCTTTTGAAATAAAGAAACAAATCATTAAATGCTCGTCTCGATGCCTTGAAGCCAGAAGTTCAAATCCAATCTGATTGCGGAAGGTCAGAACATCGGCATACAAGCCAAAAATTGATTTGTTCTTCAACAATCTAAGATTCTCAAATGTGGATTCTGATGGAGAAATTTGGTGAAATGCAAAATAAGATATTCAAAAAGTAGAATGTTTGGAAAATGTGGAATACTACAACCACTGTAGTAATAGCTGAGGCAGCTATTCATCAGAAGACTTCTACAACCGAGTAATGAACTTGCGGGGAATGTTGTTTCATATGAAACTGGATAATACGGAACAAGCAATTCGTATCCTGAAATTGTTCGAAATGTCAGCAGAAGAGACCAGATTCATTGGTCAACAAATTAATCAGTTCAATGGTTTAATTGGCGAAAAGGTCAAAACGATCGAGAACATTTAGGATCCGAAGGAATTAGCCAAGTACGTTAATATAAGGGCTAGGAATACGTTATTTCTCTCAGGGGAAAGGGATTAGGATTCAATTTAAATTTTTCCGTCTAAATATTTATGACGTTTTTCATAGTGATCACCAACCAAGAAAAGAAAGGCAGAAGATCGGTTGGAAAGGTCACCAGTGAAAATGTCCCCAATCTCGGAGGCCAACAAAAAAGTCAGAAAAGTGATGATTGTAAAAAGAACAGTCATTCCGACGAAAAGATGTCGGTAAGAAGACTTCAATCTTTCATGAAGATTTCACAAGAAATCACACCTCTAGTTACGGGAAATGAGAAGTATATTCAGGCTTTGAAAGGCAAAGTTACAGCAGACTTCATCAGCTATGATGAAGGAGGATCGTTGAGATCATACAGATCACGGCCGACATCGGAATCGGAACGAACACAAATAGGTTCAACGATGGGCTCGATGGAATTGCATTGGTTTGAACTGAATGATGCAACAAAAAATGAAGGATTTGCAGGAAAAATAACCCACCGACGACCTTATTAAGGACATGTTGGGAAAGGCCAAGGACAAGCAACGAATAACGGGCAGAAAATGAGCTAAAAATGTTTAGTTTAAAAATAAGTGCAATTGCACCAAGAAAGTTTTCTGTACTACTACCACAAGTGTTGTTACTATTTCAAACTGTCATTTATTGCCTGATTAGCAGGTTTTGCTCCTATTTGAAGTACACATTACAAATAAAATATTCATTCACCTGAAACGTGAAGAATGAATTAGTGAAATTTAACTAGTGAAAAAATGACTCAGCAAAAAGAAACTTAGTCAGCACTTTTATGTGAGGAATGGTGACTAGGAAATTCGTCAAGCATACAGCTACAAAGCCTTGGGTTAGAAATACCTCAAAGTGTTGTCGAAAAGGAAAATTGGATATATTAAGAAAAACAGTAAAAAATCAGCAATTTTCTGGTTCGGAATAAAAATAATGAAACAATGATGAGTCAGCAGCTCATAAAATAGATTAGTTGTCCAAAACATGGATAAGACGTTTAGAAGGTAAAAGGGGCACGATTGTAAAAGAAGGAAATTGTGCTGTGTCATGGTCCTTAGAAAAGGTGTAAAATAAAATTATTTTAAACAAAGGATTGGGAACATAACAAAATTAGAAGGCCAGAACACACTATGAAAGAGTACCGACAACCCAAACGGTAAGAATGCTACCGGTAAAATGGCAAACATATAAAATAAATTTTGTAGATCTGCTCCAAAGAAAAGGAAGGTGAAAATCGATGTTGAAAAATGGGAACATTGGACGAGAATTACAGAAGCAAGAGATGATGTTAGACATCAATGCTATTGTACAGGGAAAATGCTAGAGGATCAAGGGAAGGATCATACACTCTTTTATGGACCAAAATGTGTTTGTATTATAGCACAGGAGAAGAAATGAAATGAAGATTTTCTAACTCCACTGAAGTTTGTCCCGCCTTAAGTCAGACCTTTATTCTATCACCAATGGGTAACAGAAAGTTGGGAATTAACAAACTGCAAAATAAAGAAGACTTGTATTTTGGCACGAAGAAGATTTCTATTTTATCGGACTTTAAGCAAATAGCAATGCTAATGATACCGGAGATGCCAGGTATAAGAAACCAACATCAAGTCTATGAACCAATTCACAGATGAGTGGATATATTTGAGAACGTAGTGCTTCACCGATAATATTGAAGTACGAATCGAAGGAAAGATGAAAAGATGCGAAAAGAGGTTAAAATAACCGAAGAGGAGATAAGATTTGATCGGAAAAGAAAGACTCATCGAACAGAGGAAGCCATAAAACAACTCAGAGAGAAGAAACCTTTGGAAACTCGTACAGCAAAACAAAAGAAATTCCGTTTAAAATCACTCCAACAGGAAAATAGTAAGATCCAGTATCAAGCGAACAGAGACTTTGTAATTATGTAATGAGAATTATCCCTGGTTACGGATAATTCTACGCAGGATTTTCCTTATGCAGGAAAAATTCCATTGAACTGTTTTTAGGGGTCATATTAATAATAGCAACCGGAGGAGTTATTAACAAGTCGGTAACCGATCCACAACACGAACTTCAATTTCTGCGGATGAAGCTGAAGACGAGATTAGGTACAATAGAAGTACCGGAAGTAAAATGGCAGAAATTATGTGAATAAATTCAGGCAAACAAAAAGTTTCATTTAAAAAGTTTGGACCGACTACGGGGGATAGCAGTCAGTTTTCAAGTAGCATGCATTAAGATGAAATGTTATATCAGACAAATGATAAGAGTTATAGCAGATGCAAATAGAGCTAACGAAATTTGGCCATATAATGACAAAGATTTGAAAAAAGAACTACAAAAAGGCAAGACGTTGATTATTTACAGATTGAGAGATCGTGGATGCCGAAAAATGGTGAGTTTACAAAAAATGGTATTATTCACAGACGCAATCACAAATAGCAGCTGGGTACTGCTGGTTTACAAGGAAAGGAAACCAGCAAGTAACAAAATATTTTAATGAAAAACAGCAAGGCTGGGCGATACACAACAAATAGGCTTATACCATATTACTAGCAATGAAAGAATTAAAACGGGAACTGCAGGGAAAGAAGGTGGCTATATTCAGCGATAATCGGAGTGTAGTCTATTCATTTAAAAATATGGGAAGTTCAAACAAGCAATTGAATGATATAAGGACGGAAATTTTTTAATTTGCGCACAATTCGGAAATTGAATATTATATTTACTGGAAAAACATCTTATCAAACGTGTTAGTCCATATCAAAATTAAATTGAAAACAACAAAGATTGCAGTGGTAGGCCACATTTTCGCAGAATGGCCACTATCACTGACGGCAATGTTGAAATACAAAAGAGCAAAAGTTTATGTGCAAAAAGCAAAGTGGTACAATTTTCCCGCGATGACAATGACACCGTCAGAAGAAAAAAAAATATATGTGGATCTTTCAATGTGAAACCACGAGCCATGTTTTGGTTACGCTGGAACTGTTAGCTAATTATTAAGCCTGAAATCATAGCACAATTGTGCCAAGTAAGAGAACAAGAGAAAATAAAATATTTGTTTAGTAGCTCCGGAAAAAGGCGAACACTGTATGTTCCTACAAAAGTAAAATGTGAAACATTATTTATAATGATTATTTCAGATTGGAATCTACGGAGTAAAAAACACTACAGCAATAGGAGTAATGAGAGATCCAAGAGATAGAAATCTTGAGCGTGCGAAAAAGTGACTCTCCAAAGAGGTCAATGTTACTCAGGATGTAAACAGTGAAAGACTGGTCGTCCAAGATCCGATTGGTGAAAGTAACAAAGGTGTTAGAGAGTTAATGGAAAGAGCTAGAGACAGATCAAAAGTGTGAACTGGAAAAAAATAATCTGGTAACAATGATTGATATACAGAGGGAATTGAAAGCAGGAGCAGCTCCACGAAGTCAAAAGATAAGAACATTCTGGCAACAAAGCCAACAGATTTAGAGAACAGAAAAACAAAAGCGAGCAAAAAGACCCTGGCAGCTTTATCCAGCTTTGAAAAATATCAAGAAAGGTTGACCAAGATGGCAGCACAAAAAGATAAACACTTGACAAAATTAGGGAAGCATTTCCCATAATAAAGAGAGGATCCCAATATTTCTAAAAATGGGTTTCAGCTCCTGCGTATCTAGACAAGCTACTACCGGACAGCGAGAACTGTTGGGATTTATATTTATCACTCTACAGAATTCTGGTTGATGATCAAGAACAAGCTGATCATGAAAAATTAATGGCACTACTTCGCAGATACTATCAGAGTTTTCCAGATAGTTACCAAGTGTACACAACTTTCGTAACAGCAACAATGGCAGATCTGGAAAACAGATAACATCAGTGAGATACACCCGAGCTCAAATGATAAGCCAGGCTAATCAGGTGTTGAAACGAAAGGACATGTTGGTATCGGATGCAACAGTGGAAGCTTTTAAACATTTGGGACGTATGCAAGAGTTACCCCATGGAAATTGCGAACGAAAATGTCAGAGATTCACCGACAGGAAGCTTACGGTGATGAACGTTTGCTTAACGTGGGAGAATTGCATAACAAGGCGGAAGGTAGAGGTTCAAACCCTTATAAAAGATCGGAAAACTATAGAGGCTCTTATAGAGGAAAGAGAGGATCGAGTAAAGGAAATCATCCGTATCGAGGATATTCAAGAGGAAATCAAGGTTTCCAAGGAACTGCAGATGCTTCAAGGCAAGTAGATAAAGTCCTACAGAAAGATAAGAGTGCATACCAACAAAAAAGTAAGTCGCCCACAGTGAAAGGTATAGAAAGAAAAATCAAACAAACGGTAGAAATTCTTAATGTGAATAATTAAGGTTAAATCACAGACGCTGAAGGAATGAAAACGATTACAAGAAGAATTACAAGACAAGAAAAATGCTTAATTCAGTACATCAAAAAGCAAAATCGTCTGCCACACCCAATTCAGATATGTAGATTTAAGAACTTTGTGTTGCATAATATTACCTTAGATTATGAAAACAAAATACTGTTTGAAGCTAAAATCAGGAAATTTTAGCAAGATGTAGCCCTGGGTACGAAACCGTGAAAAAGCAACCCCGGTTGTAAGTTGGGATAGCCAAAGCTTTATGGAAGGATAAATTGGGGAGAAGAAATGACACGTTGTTTAATAAGAAGGCGGAAAGTACTATAACTTACCTAACTTTCTTCACGGGCTGTAGGTGGATAGACGCGTACCACTTACAGTGGCAAGATGTACGTGGCAGTATGGTAGAAAAAGAATGTTCGTACACATAAATATTCGAATGTTCAAAGCTAATCTGGCAGGGAAACGAAGGTAAGCCTTAACCCTAGCGGGGCTAGTGTAGAGCCTTGGGATTGCCCAATAGTGGCGTTAGATAGATGGTGGGCCTATAGGGGAAGACCTTATGATGGTTTTATGTTTTCAAAAACAGACAAACCATCATATGGAAATAATTTTCATTTTCAAATTAAGCAAAAAGCCAAAATTTTGGGAAAACACAGGGCGGAATACGTGTTGCGTGACTTTGTTAGCTCTTGGAGTTGATGCAGCAGCAGTGACTCGTCATTTAAGATGGGTCAGAAATAGTGGGATGCTGAACTCTTATGCAAGTACTACATCTTACACAACTAAATTCGGCGCCAGCAATGGTGTTAACGCAAAATTTAATAGAAAATAAGTTAAAAATCCAACACGGTATTCTCGACTAGGATATTAATGTTAAAATTTTTGTTAAGAATGTCGGAAGCGGTGGATACGACAAGATATAGTTCAGCAGTTACATTGAGGTAATTTTAGTAAGCCAGACGGCAGAAATCAAGCCAATAGTCCGGTTCCTGATTCAAATAGCAATTTCACTGCCAGACAAAAGACATGAAGATCATAATTTTATTATCTACCTAGCAAAATCGAACTTATTAAGCTCCATAACATTCGAATGATTTGTTCCAATGACGATTCCAACGACTTACCGGAGAAACTTAGAGATCTCAAGAAACTATTTACTCAAAGAACGAGAAAATATCATCTGAATGTTAAACTTGCTTGGCAAGAAAATGGCATGCAATGGCCAAAATTATTTGATATAAATTAAAAAATATCGTTATATTTTAATGAACTAGAAGATGAGGCAGTTATTATGCTTGTACAACATGCGAAAGAGCTGTCTTCTGGCAATCGAGATGAGTAATGCATGGCTCATGTAACCAACATGGTAACTACTTCCTGATTGAAAGGCTTTTATTACTTTACGTGAAATCAACCAAAACAATTAAAATCCAAAGAAACTAGTGATACCAGAAACACGTGTTATTGCTTGCAAAGCCAGGCAAATGCACCGGCAAGAGATAAAATGCTTGAGTTCGCAAGTTAAGGTTGATAGTTTATTCCGTAATGAAGTGGTACAGATAAGCATAATTCCAAAACGAGAAATTCTGACTGATTTCCAAAATATCCGACCACGATTCGAGAACTCGTCATAAATTTGCTTATTGTTTATAACTAATAATGTCGTAAACGAAACCAATATGAAACAAATAAAGATGGTGACGGCTAGCCACAAACGATAGAGAAAGTACTACACATAGTCTATGTACACGGGTTAATTAGGGTGACCATATTTTATTATCAAAAAAGAGGACATTTTTGAAACCTCTAATCTGGGGTGATTTCCGTTTCTAGAGCACGTTATGACGTCATCATTTTTAGATACTAGTTACGAACTCCCCATGAAAACGCCTACCAATTTAGCCCAAGAAGGGGTACAATACAAGGTTCAACAAATCTTCCATATATAGAACACGTGATCATTGTGACGGAAATTAACTACCATACTTAATATTCAATTTTATTCAGTGTGCAGAACGGTAATTGTGTAGCGTTATAAGCATGCGCTTTATGACTCAAGCTTCATCTTAAAGGAGCGACCCCGAATTCTTAACACGTGACCCAGTTATAGCCCCAAAAAGTGACAAAATCACGAATTTTTCACCTGCTGCAAAAACCCGGACGTAGAAATCCGGCCAAGGTCCCAACGTATGTTCAGTAAACATTTGACTCAAAAAAGCTGCAAAAAAACTTATGTTAGGGGGTCAAAGTCAATTATGTCTATTTCGGCAATGTGACTTTCGAGGTCCATAGCTTTAAAGGAAATAATCGCAGTATGTTTTCGCTACTTTTAATGGACACGTGCTTTTTCCATTTTTGTAGTAACCCTTGTAATTTAGGGTGACCATATTTTATTGTCAAAAACCGGAAATTTTTTCAAAAAGTTGGTGAAAAAGCCTTACAAAATCCGGACATTTTTGAAACCTCATATCTGTGCTCCCTAAGCCCGGTTCAGAATCTGTTCTAGAGACTATCCGAAATTATACGGCGTCATACAATTCTTAACACGTGACCCAGTTATAGGCCACAAATGTTCCTTAGTTTAAC
>SCLF01133186.1:0-10566 GCA_004367975.1 Mesochordaeus erythrocephalus
CAACAATTTGAAAAAATTAATCTAGAGGTGAAATAATGAGTTTCACAAATGTGTGTCGAGCGACACACATTGCTACGTAGACCTAGTTTCATTTTTCTAGCGTACGGGTTTATATAGTTTAATATAGTTTAGTCTCGGAAAATAATGTTTCATATTATATCAAGAATCAGCACCCAATCTAAATACAATTTTCTCTCCAGCAATTAATAAATGAATAGAGCAAGTTTGAGAGCGGACACGTGACCCTAATAAGCCTATTCCTATCTAAGACACGTGCCTTAAGTACCGGTGGGTATCTAATTTTTTCAAGATATTTGTCTACTAGAAGTCGTTCAGGCAACAATTTGGTGTGATTCACGATTCAAAATAATCAATTTCCGATTTTTACCCGCCACGTTCGGCGGTACTTTCGGTCAAAAATGGTTGTGAAAAGTTCCATGTACAATTTAGGCGTGTGACGAAGCGTCAATCAAATATTAAATGACTTGTAAGGCATCCAAAATGCTATAAACGGGCGCCGACCGTTTTGGAACGAAAAGCGGCCACTTCACTGCAGACTATTTTCCAGACAGCTTTTCAAACATATTAATGCAGCGGGCAAGTAGCGAGTCTAAGCGTAGGTTTTACGCAGGAAGATTGGATGAAAAGTATTGACTTAGGCTCACTGCTTCCTCGCTTGACGCGAGTCATAAGGGAGTGATTGGACGTATCCAAACATACAAAGGAAGTCCATCATTGATATCATCACATCAATTACAAGGATCGGTTAATGGCCCGATCTTCGAGGGCTCTAGCCAATCAGCGACCTCCGAAGTTAACCTACGATTGCAAAATTGCATACCTTATCAGATATAAGTATTAAAATAATCTGAATTGAGTTAAATATACCGATTAAAACATAATGTCTAAACACTAGTTCGTGGGATATATGCATGGCTGATAGGTTTTTGACCAATTAGAAAACATGTATTTGAATTATTAGGCGACAGTGAAGACTTGGGTACTATCAGATTTACGGAAGTTCAATGGCTATGACATCAAGTAGCTGAATACGCACGCACCTTTGATATGCAGGCTGAAATCAGAGCATTTTTTATTGTTGATAGGTGTCGTGATTTTTTCAATACATTTTTGATCAATTAATTAAAAATTCAGCTTAGTGAAATCACTTGGTTAGCTAGGTAATTACAGAGGAACCAATGTTATTCTCACTGTACGCTAATTCTTACTTTATATATAATTATAGACGACTAATCGCCAAATTATTAAAACTATTAAAATATATTAATGTATTATCGACATACATGCTAAAACCCAGACCTTTCATTTCTCTCGAAATGGGAGAAAAATAAACTTACAGTTTTAGCCGTATTATGGTATTTAAAGTTGTTAAAGGATTTGTTATGAATTGGGTTCACAACTAAAATTACAAGTTTTTTTTTATTAATAAAATCCAATTACGGCTGCAAATCCAATTACTCGACGATAAAGAATTCTTTAATCACGCAAAAGATCAGTAAGATACAATGTATGGTTTACTCATTGACCAGAAGGTCCCATTTCGTCTTTTCCTGTCCTAGAAGCTGTACTAGTTGCTGTACTAGAAGCTGTCCAGTAGCGGATAATGTAATTGGCATTGATTTGACTCTAATTTTTAAACTAGCCGACCAATTTTTCTAAGCTCACATTTGATCTGTACTCCGATAATTCATTTGTGGGTCATATAAAACAGCGTACTAGGCTATGGAAAATAATCGTGGAAACAGATATACTTATATATATAAATAGCGGTAATTGGCCTTCGTTTGGCCTATTGCTGCCTATAATATTTCAGTTGGAAGAGTTAGCTATTTATTAGGTCTTTTTCCATCTTTGGATTGGAATCACTGACAATAGAATGATCGGTAATAAACTTAGTTTACTGCATTTAATATCGCATTCTGCCGTGTTGAATGATTATTTGGAAGAAAATTATAGAAGGTGTGAAAGTTAGAAAGACTAATTAGCACATTTTTACGAATAATTGTGCATATTATTTTGGTAATAACCCATTCAATTTATTGTCTGTAGTAAGACATCATGTTCAAAAAAAAAACCAGAGCTGGGGTTGTTACCTTGAAGCAATTTTGGGCGATGAGGGTTTGTATTCAGCCTCAAATTGGACTGTTATTTGTATCGCCTATTGTTTAGTTTATTGCTCTTAATAGGGAAAACGTCATTAAGCAACTAATGATATAGGGAATTTTTTTTATTTCGCTATTAAAAATAGTTTATAAAACGTTATCCTATTCTCGAACTATGGGTTTTATGTTGATACTAGATATTATTGCTCTTTCTTCCTCAATCCATAAAACTTTGTTCCGAATTGGAAAGAAAATTCTTCATCGTTAAATGAGAAATAAAAGTAGTCCAAAGTTTCACTTTAGAGTGGAGCAAGCAGCACAAAATATTCGCGTTGTCAACAGCAAAAAACTGTCCATCCGCCGATAGGGGTGAAGCGATATACGGATTTTGGATTGAAATTGTTGCCATTGGATTATTAACGAGTAATAATTTTTAAGACTATTACTAGGAATATTTGTTTTCAATAAAGAGCCTGGACTAAAAAATTCATTAATTAATAGACGCTTACGTTGCGTTGGAAATGGTAGTATGAAAATTTTCGAAGCGACTCTTCATTCACACAAACTAACGGTTAACCTTCAGTAAATATATATTATCACCGTCTTCTCAACATCTGTCAGTTCAAGAAGAAATTATGTGAAAGATTAAGTGAAGGATTAAGTGCAGGAACTTACCGAAGCATGACTTGTATAGACGTATTTACAGATGGGACTCCATGCCATGGACAAGAGGGTTTGTTATACTTAACACGTTTTAACGTGATCTTAATTTTACGTTGTATCGTATGTTGATATCGTATGTTGCATACAGAGTTCAATTACATGCAATCAGAATCAATCTCCTAATGAGCCGATGACTTCTTGTATACCGAGTTGGTCAAACGTATATACGCATGTTTCATAGTTTTATCTTCGACTTTCGCCTTCTGTCATAGCGGTGCTCACGGCCGGAGTATTAAGTATACAAGAAAGTCATTTCTGTCAAACAAGACTAAGTCTAATATCGTACGAATAAAAAAGGGAAGAAGAAACCATTTATTTGACGCCTAAAGAAAAATGTGAAACGACCAAAAATGAAAGAAAATATTCAAAATGTTTCACTTCTAAATTAAAAAAAATAAAGTGTTTTGACTCGAACATGGTCATTATGAGAGAAGGGCATAGCATTTGTTAGACTTCATTTATAGGCAGCTGTAAACTCAGGCGCTAACTATGGATGGCTCAAGTTGAAATTACAACTGGTGGTCGATATCGACCATTGAATTTTGATAACTAGCCCATAATTGATGCAAAATTAATACAATTGAAAACTTGATAAAACAACTTGCATCTTCCTTGAAACGTCAAAGGAAAAAACGTTTTTTATCCGTTCTATTACGTCTAATGGAAGCCGTGGTCCATAGTTCCTTGTGTGCTCGTGTACTACAGAACTATGGGTTGAACAAAATCTTTGGAGGTTATATGCATACATCTTGCATGTTAAACTATAATGATATTTAACCATATCACATTTTTTCTAAATTATATTCATAATATGTTATCATTCTTTCGCTGTGATTGATAAACTATTAAATCATATATCCGAAAGTCTGCCGGGTATCCTAGTCCGGATTTTGGATATCATGGTGGTAATTATGGACCGGAAGCTCTGTCAAAATATGTGCATGATAATTTTATGCGGAAACGAAGTTCAACGTATTCATAAGTAAGGGACTGCTGTTTTAAATGATTACTCAACGGGTAATGTGTTAGATATCTCCCAGCCAACCAATTAAAAAAATAACCATCCGACAACCTTTTGCACCATTTTTGACCAATAAAAGCTATTAATTTTCGTCTCCATAATTACCAATTTTGTCTGTATTCCAATATTACGTAAGGATGTAAACACCTTGAAATTACACACTTTTTAATAAATTGTATTCATAATTTAAGCCGTTTAATATTCCTGGTTGATTGGTTGCCTGAAATAAGCGCAATAAAATTATATGCGGGAATAGGGACCGCGACAACCAAAGGAAATCACATTCCTTTGGTTATCGCGGCCCATCGGGTTTTCAGCCCACCAGAGAAAAGTTAAATTGTTATTTTATTCGTTCGAAATAATGTAGTACAATGTATACGAAGCAATGGAGCATAGTGAAGTTAGGTACCTAGACGACATAATTAACAACTATTTGGGGAATTAATAAATTATTTAAATATTTAAAAAAAAATTCGGTTTTTTTTACAATTTAAGACAGCAGTGTCTCAGTTAGGATAACATCGAGCAGTACTTCTAAACCGAATTTTCTTGCGCGTATTTTGACAGGAAGTTAGCCAAAAACACGAAAAATCCGGAAATTGCGGAAAACAAAACTGGACAAAAAAATCAGACCTAAAAATTTAAGCGTATATAATGGTATATAAAATAAAGATCTAGAACCGAAATTAGACAAATTAACACGCGCGTGACTAATTAACAGCGATTATCGGATAAGTTGATTTGAATGCTTGATGTGATTCTGAGCGGGAAACGTAACTTGGATAAGAACTAACTAAGATAAGAGTTCAGCTGGGATCGTATTCTACCATAGCTATTCAAGGGTATGCTGCTGACACTTCCGGCGGTACTATATATTGTTGCAGAAAATTCTACATTCAATTTAGGTAGCGAAAGTCGCAGGCATTTGAAAACTATAGCTAGAAATGAGTTATTTGACACAATTGTAGACTTTAAAGGCCCACTTTCGAGCCAATCCGACATACTTCACGAAATCACATTGTTTGCCTTAACGGGTCTATGAGAAAATCTATCAAATACCCTTAAAATTTGATATGTGATAGAGTTTGACCTCATTATCAAAGTTTTACATTACCATAGGTGCGTACAGTTAATGCTTCTCAAGTTATGGTAATTTAAAATTTCACAACATTTTCACGTTATGTTAGGGGTTTTTGGAGGTTAACTGTATGAAGGAAAACATAGATTTCCCCGAAATTAGACTTATTTAACGCGCACGGATGTCAGCTACATTTCTTCTCAAGTGATCGACTCAGAATTACGAACACGTGCCCGACTTATAGACCAACAATTGAATTTCTAAAGTACAAATTTTCAAAAAGTGACAAAATGACGAATTTTTCACTTTACGATTTTATTATAATTTAGTAAACACGCCAAGATCGCAAGGTATGTTCACTAAAAATTCGAATTGAAACAACTGCGTTAAAACTATATTTCATGACGGTCAAAGTCAACTATATTCGACTCACGTTTATTCGACTCACGTTTATTCGACATACCGTATTTTCCTTGGCTTTTAAACCCACAACTGGTCCCGAAATTTATGAAATATTTAGACAGTAAAAACTGACATAGCGGTTCGAAATCTATACAAAGTTCATCGCCTACGTCGAAAATTATTCCTTTTCAAATCGTCGACTTTTTTCTTATCAAAATTATAATGGATATCCAGTCATTTTAAAGGAAAGAGATAGCGTCATGGGCTGTGAAGCCAAGGAAAATACGGTATGCTTTTCAGTACTTTCCACACACCTCTCATTTTCATGTCGGTTTCCAATCGTAGGACAGCCTTTTCGCTAAATTTCACTGAATTGCTCGACTTTATGAATACCGCACAAATATAGTTGTATTTGTTAATTAAAGTTGTGTTGCACGTATAAATGCGGCTTCCTGATCGGAACAAACAGATTTTATAATTTCGATAATTAGTCACATGAACAGATTATGACCGTGTAATGGTAACATGGCCTCCGTGTGGGAATCGTGTATCTACATATATGAATGGAAGACCCCAAAATGAATTGAAGTAACATTTTGAATTGAATTTTGTTTTTGAAATTCAAATCTGTATGGCCAATTATTTTGAGACTCAATTGTCAGAGAGAATAAACCGATATAATAACAACATGTTTTTATTTCACTTTCAATGACACATTATATTTTAGAAATTCCAAAATGTATCTAACTAATTATCGTGTCAATTAATGGTCGTCCAAGAACCTAATAACTTCCTAATAACTCCTGTAGCTGACATCAGTGCGCGTCAAATAAGTCTAATTTCGGGGAAAGGTATGTTCTCCGTCATACAGTTAACCCCCGAAAACCCCTAATAACTTCCTAATAACTTCATTGAACACATCTTGGACACAAATCATATAGTCATTAGCAAACTACATAGTCAATTATTCAAACCAATTGAAAACATAAGAAACTAGATCATCTTCAAAACAATTTCTGTAACTGGAAACTTACTAATTATACATACCCATACAACAATCCTCATAACTAAAACATTTAGAATGTACTGCGAATGCGCAAAATTTTGATCACAGTCAATACCGGAAAATTAACTGGCAGAATTTAATCATCGAACAACATAGAAAAGGTTTGGATCACTAGAAATAATTATCCTAAAGTGGATCTAACTATCGATGAGAACAAAATAAATAATGTCAAAGATAAGTATATTATAGTAATAACAGATTCGAAAACTTCAACAACAAAACGTTATTATAATTTAGCCCTCACTACCATTGTAAGTTTGCGATGAACATCGTGATGAATCTGAGGAATTATCACCACATGAACAGTTGGATAATGCTACCAAACTCACAGTTCATACTAGTACACAGAAACCAGTAACCTATAACTGTAATAAAGCTTGACTGAACAGACGGAAACATTGGACGAATTCTGCAAATATATTACAGAGGCGTACGGATTTTCAGCAATCGAGAAACGAGCAGAACTAAACAAAACAAGCAAACGAATTCAGAATCGCCATATAACTTTATTCACCGCGTCATCAATTTATTCTATAATTCGCGAAACCAGATACACAAGATATACGAGGAGATAAACCATAATGAAATGAAAAATTCGGACATATTATACTGATTCTTACAAGGACTGTACAATCAGACCGAATCTGGTAAAGATTGAATTAAAATATCTGGCTGCTGATGTCAAACTTCTCCAAGAAATTGTTGAAGAAGAGACAGGGATCCCGATAAACATCATAATTGAGTGTCAGCGTGATCTAAATACGCAAGTTGCTGATCCGAAACGCCTAATATTAAAAAATAATCGACCATATCGCCAACAAGGAAACACGAATCAATACAACTATTCCCGAGAACGGTCACGAAGTCTGCATACTACACGGAAATTCTTTTCATGTGGAAAGGCCGGACACTTTCAGTCAACCTGCTGGAGCCGTAACAGACACCGAAATACGAGAAACTCAAAAGGACGGTATCCATCGTATTGAGACATTTGTTCACTAAGTATTGCTGAATTGTAAACACCTAACATTTTCCCCAACAAATAGTTAATTCAAATTCTTATTTAATCATTATATCCATTTGCAATTTAAATTTAAATTTAAATGAAGTAAATGAATAGTGAACCATTCCCACGACGTATAAGTAATCTATTCCCAAAATCAAATGAACCATTTACAATCCAAACCATAGTTGCCACTGATTCAATCGTAAAAAAGGAATGTGGTATATTACAATGTAAAACTGATATTTGTTTCAACACATGAGAAAACCACACGATTACAAGTAATACCTCAATTAGGTTTGTTAAAAGAAGAAATCTCGAACAAATTTGTCGTCACTAACGGAGGAACTAAAATCAAATTTCATGTAACGATACGACTACCACAAGTACTTTAAAACTTTTAAAATCAAAATTTTTAATTTTTTTTCAATTTTTCCGATCTCGGATATATTTGTGGAAATATTGAATATCTGTAACTTGGGGAAACGTTCCTTTTAAGGAATTATTATTTTTCCGTGAGCCATCCTGCTCCATAGCAAAATGTCCAAAATTTACTTCCCCCTATGACGCAATTCCCCCCAATTTAGCCTATTCTACCATTTTCTCTCCAATTTTGGGGGTCAATTGATAGGTCAATCCACTGGTCAATCCACTGGCCCTTTTTAACCGTAATATATAAATATGCAAGTTTAAGTGTACAAAAATAAACTATTTACAGGATACAAAATATTTATAAACAAATGTTATATTCATTTACCGGTATTTTTGTCTTTGAACGTCCTTGTTTTGTTTCATTTTTTTGTCTTTCCAGTTCTTCCCTATGTGGCACCGTTCGGTTGTTGTGAAATGTACAAAAATACGATACTGAATGTAGTCAGTCTCCTCATAACTGCAGTCTCCCCATAATTTATGTGTTCTTTGACAGCTTACTGGCGGTTATTCAGAGATGAATAATCAAGTTAAACCAAAATGGGAATCCGGAAAAGCGTCATGCTCAAATATGCATCTGCATGCCATCTACTCATCAATAACCTTGGTACGCCTAATATTTTATTGTTTATGTTTGGTATTGCTTAGACTTGTACTAACCGTTTTTCTTGACTCGGAAGATTAATTATACGGCTTCAAATCAGTCATATTAATAGCATTGAAATTCACAACAACAAACATTATTAATTTATTTTATGGCCAGCGGAAAACTTGTGCTGATTTCATGTTTAGAATAGTCATCATGTCAACTCGCCGCACTTTTTCCTTATTATTTTTTAGTTATCGCGACCGGAAGTACTAGGTAAAAATTAAAATAATGACTACGGCGATAAACAAGATGGACATACCGATTCCGGTACCTGATTTGCCATATAAGGTCTCCTTAGAAACTTACAGGAATTTCCTGATTTTTTGGATTCAAAAATAAAATGTATTTCAAATAACGGCTTCACAAAAAACTTTTATTGATCCAATTAGTCTAGACAAATAATCCCCATTTTCGGATTCAGTACCCTAAAATGACCAAATATATATTTTCTAAACCACAAAGTTGGCAAACACACAAATCCCTCAGTAAATTCCTCCCTATAGACTTAGGAGACAGTTGTAAATGCACCTGGAATACAGTCAAATAAATGCTCCTAGGGAGTTAACAATACACCTGGGTTGACAATATTTAAAGATTGAAAGTCACGTGAAATTATACTACCACAAGAGAATTTGGCATTTTATAGTCCTCAGTATTTCTAACAGTAGACGGAACTATCTCCAAGAAATAATACCTGCAGGAAATATCCCCAAGAAATAATATCTCCGAGATAACATATCTACAATAAATACATTATTTGATAAACATAATTATTAATTAATTGCGGGTAATTAATTACGGGCGTGTTAAGTTATCTTATTTCGGATAAATTAAATAGCCATCCAACACTCGGCTGGTAGGGCAAATATTCGATGGTAGCTGGAACCTGCTGGCTCCAGATTCGCCAGGTTTCCCGATTTTCGTTTGTGAGTATGAAAAGCTTCCGCGAAACGTATTTTAGATTCATAGGTAATAATTTGGAAAACAAACTCAATCCATCGGATTCCCACGACATAGTAGACAAACGTATTCTGAATATTCAATACCTACGTCATATAGAAAGTTAAAAAGAGAAAATAAAAGAAAGGTAACATAGTCTATAATGTTGCATAATTTGTTCCTGCAGCGGATTCCAAAGGAACTGATTGAAATAGAAGAACCGTTCCTTCTAGCCATAATATTATTACAACTTTATCCGGCTGTACCTTGACAAAACAAAACTTATGTTATCACACCACACAAGGATAATAACGGTGGTACTGCTAATAAAACAAAAAAATGGACAAGCGTGCTTATTCTAACACCCCTTGATTATGACTTGCAGACAACCATCGAGGTGGAAACAAGCGGTGCGTTTAGGTTTACGTTCATAGTATCAGCAAGGATTATATGGAAGCTGTCTGAGAACATACAGTATATGCAAATATATCCTATATCCATCGCAGTAATAGTTTAAACCCCGACAACTAATCAGATCCATGGAAGTAGGGACTAAATAGAAGATTCCATATTTCAAATTGTATTTTTCGCCATTAAAGCTGAAATAACGCAGTTTGATTGGATAGTTTTGATAAATGGTGCGTTTAGGCAAAAGAAGTGGAGAGCAGAAAAAGCGGTGCGTTTAGGTTTAGTTGGTGCGTTCTGGTGCGTTTAGTTTTAGGGTGGTGCATTTAATATATTGTTGGTGTCAAAATTGTTATAACCGCCATTTAGACATACGATTCCTATAAATCCTGAATAAAAATACAGTGGCGTCACAAAAAGTGTCCAGTGGTATATTTTCTTCTCGAGTCGTCTCACCGGAAAATCCGTGAATAGTGTTTAGTAAAAGGTTTACAATTAGAAAACTAAACGTTCACCGTTCAAATGGTAAACATTTTATTAAAAACTATTCATTGATTTTCCGGATCGAGAATAAAATATACGACTAGCAACTTTTTGTGACGCCACTGTGTCATCGAAATTTATTCTACCAGTTTTACCATAACCACCGTATATTTTAAATTATTATTATAATGCACGAAAGTAGAACAAAAGTTGGTTGAACTTTCGAATTTCGGGGCACTTTTAAG
>SCLF01133297.1:0-10565 GCA_004367975.1 Mesochordaeus erythrocephalus
GTAATACATATCTGTAATACATATCTGTAATACATATCTGTAATACATATCTGTAATACATATCTGTAATACATATCTGTTATTAAGCTAGGTACGCTGATTTTTTTGGAATTAGTTGATCGAAAAAATATTATTTGAATGAAACAGTTAATTACAAAAAAATTACCAATAATATACCAATTTTGGTAATAATAACATGATACGAACGCCGCAACCAGCACGCAATAATTTTAGACCATACCAAACTCGTAAGAAATCACGTAACCAACTATGATAAGTATAGTACATGTTTCTGCGTGAGATAAAAGTTTATTTTCAAGTCGCAAGCTTAGGAAAAATAGTTTATCATCAACAAATTAGCGACGAAAACATAAGCAGTAATAACAATACAAATTCGAGGAACGATAATCTACCGTTTCAAGAGCTTAGTTTTATAACCAACAAGCAGAAGCTCAAACAAACCAACAGAAAATGGATATAATTTGTCCGCCAAGATCTACACCGTTGACTAAGCCGTTAAGGAACCATTAGCCAAATCTAACGGAAAACTCGAAACAATTATTTCGCCCAATATATGCGCCCAATATATCCAACAAACTGGGTTCTCTCTTCGGTAACCAGGAAGTAATTTGTGAAATATATCTGGCAGACAATACAGAGGAGTGAGATGCGTGTTATTCAACTATAATATGGTCTGAAAGAAGTTTGAAAATATATATGTTTGTAGACGCGTTTTAACCACCTGTACTCTTTTCTCATTATTTACTTTAATACGCAAATCAACAGGAAGCCTGTCCAGTACGATATATATTACAGTAAATCTGTATATTAAGGTAAACACCCAACGTCATACACTAAATTGTCCTGCGAATCGTTTAGAGTAACTACTAAACAGAATTACTACCGGAAGCTGGTTGGAACTCAAGACCGGATTTTCGTGCGTAAAAATCACTCTCCCGTTTGCGTTTGCTGAATTGGCCTTTAGGTATTAGATTGAGATTTTACATTTGTATTGGTTTTACTTTAGCGATACTTATGCGCAGAATATAGAGATCTGTCTCTTATGGAAGAGCAAGAATGCAAAATGATACAGTAAGACTTAAATAAATGCTAACATTGGATAAGTTGGTTATACGTCAGCTATTGTATTATCTTCGATTATCCTTAGCATGATGACGAAAACCCGTTATAATTATAATAACAAACTTTAAATGATACAAAACGACTCCATCCGTTAATGAATGACCCACAATCTATGCACCGTATCACACATATTTGCATAAATATAAATAACCTATCAACTTATATTAGTAATGATCATAAATCATATTAATGTGGCCTATTTGGCCGATGATTATTCACCGATTTAAAAGGCAAATGACCCGACTACATCACCAGCTTGGAGTATGGCCATATACAATATATTCGGATATATGACCACACCCGAATCCCTCCTCTAGTAGCAAACGCAGTCAAGTGGTAACAGGGTTCGAAATTTAAAAACGCCATGGGACAAAAAATATGAAATTAGTTGCACGACCGATACACGATGAATAAAATGCCTCGAACTAATAATACTGAAAATCGGCTTTTTGATATATTAGATATTACATTTAGCCTTTAACTAGTAAATACACATTCAACGCAAATAACATTTCGAGTCTTAAGTTTAGTTCAAATTAAAATTCGTCTTCTAACAAACCATGTTGTCTTCTTCTAAGCAACCGAATTTTGGAATTTGCTTGCGACATCTTCTTCCTTAATAGTTTCATTTTCTATTAGTTGAATGGAGAGCCATGATCTATATTTTTTCAGCAGCCCGAATTTGGTGCTTTTACATTTCAATTTTGTACCTGTACGTGGCTACATCACATCACCGTAAATAATTCTTGGGCAACTAGGTGAGAATAAATGATCATGGAGTCCTTACAAGTCCTCAAATATAATTGATAATATAAATTATCATTTTAAGCGTTTTTAAACCATTTGGAACCATTTACATAATAATGCGTAGGTTAAAATTAGTAAAAAAATATTTGAATCCCACGACAAAAAATGGGTAACTTTACCTTTGTTACCTATATCCTTTTCCAAAGGGGGATAATCGGCCTAGCGCTTCGTGAACACACATTTTGATTAGTAAACATCTTCTGTCACCAATTTAAACTATTAGATTTAAAACAGGTTGAATATAAAGATACTAATTGTTTAACTATTTATGTTTTTCGGGTTCAGATATGTGGTCCAAGTTAAGGGTGTTATCAACGACTAATTCTGGAAATTAAGATTTTAAGCCGAAATAGGGCCCCTTTACCAACAAATTAGTGCCCAAATGGAGGGGGGGACTTATTTTGGGTTGCTACTGTATATGTGTATATATTAGTGAGTAATGTTATCACTATAGTATCATATTACCTCCCAATATATAAATATTGTGGTACCCTATTCGGGGCCGTAACTTATATCTAGTAACTAGTATATCTAGCAACTATTATATCTAGTAACTAGTATATCTGGTAGCCAGTATGTCTAGTAACTGGTATATCTAGTAACTAGTATATCGTGTAACTAGTGTACCTAGTAACCAGTACTTTGGTCATTTACATATGGATCATAATAGAAAAAGGTAACGAATTTATCACCCATTTCATTGCACTCTGGAAGAAACATAGAATTATTTGCATATCATATTAGCTCAATAGGTGCAATCTTAACTAAGAAAATGCAATTAGATCGACAATGAGTTAATCTGTATTCTGGGAAAATATTAAAAACATTATCAAACGGTCTCGAGAAAAACGAGAAAGGAAAATGATAAGAGTTTATGAATATTTTGTAACATGTAAATAACCAAACGTAGCTTGCGAAAGAATATCGAAACCAATAATCTTCATTGATAACTATTCATTTTTATCTGACTGATTCTGAACATTTATGAACTTTCCAATTTTGGCTTTTACTTCTATATCATGCCAGATTTAGTGCGGTGAGCTCCCATACACCCATGAGTTAAAATTAACCTTTATTTCAAAAAAGGTCTTTTTCAGGTTTGGACTTTAGGGGGGGTTAACTGTACGACGGTATAATTTCGGATAGTCTAGGAACAGATTATGAACTGCAAGGAAAACCCCTATCAGTCCCACTAAGTATCGTTAACCGATCAGTTGCTCCCTGTCATACGGGGGGGGGGCTAGTTTGACAGGCATTCGCCATAGGAATGTTTTCTCTTGCAGTTCATGCAAACGTAATATTTGCAAAGATGAGCATAGCGGTCTTCTTTGTAAAAAATGTGCTCACTCTCTTGCTAGCGCTATCTCTCTCTCTAATTTAGACACTGATTCACCTTAAAATCAATAAAAAAATACTAAAAAACAATATTCACTTCGAAAAGTTTTCCGCTATAATATTGCCTAAAACTAAAGTGCGTAATTTCTCTACTTTTAGAGTAATGCTCAAATCGTCCTCTACTATTTTCCATATCGAGTTGCATACGTCTAGAGGGGATTCCTCTTCCGGTTGGAGTTGCGAGTTTTGTTTAGTTCTCGCGATATAGTTCTCTCTATTTCTCCCCGTTCATAACTGGCCTCAAAGTATGTTGGTAGATATGGTTTAATTGATTTTTGAAAAGAACTTAATGTATCACGAATTTTTTTGTTGTTCGTTGTTTCGAAATATTCTTCTTGTATATTCCTCCCGAAATTTTCTTTATGAATTTGTTTAGTTCCATGAATTGGCCTTGTTCGTCTGTTATTGATTCTACAGTCTCGAATTGTTCCCATGCTATTCTACTGTTCGTAATTAACCATTAACATTCTTCTTTTTTTGATGGTACCCATGAAGAAATGGTTTTTCTTTTTTGTCTTGTGGCCCTCCTATGACCACCTGTGTCTGCGGATAAGTTCTCTCTCTGATTCGTTAAAAGATGATACTACGCTACTGGCCCAACTATTTAGCATTTCTGAATCAGTGGTATTCCCGTGAGGGAATTAGATAATCCCTCTGACATCTTGTAAGAATTACTAAGTGGGGGAGGGGGGTCTTTCGCTTCCCGGTATTCCTGCCGTCAAAGTACTTGTCTCGTAGACGTGAGTTCTTTAACAACAGGAATAAAAATTCTAACCATTATTCTGTCGTTCTTGCAATTCAGTCACCACGTAGAAGTGGCCTCTCCGACTTCTCTGACTCGTGTTACTATTGCTCCTGGTTCACCTGGTTCACCTCCAGGATTTATGCGAAATTTTATACACGTCGATTTCTGGTGGTTCGGCAAATAATACCTGCGCGAATTTACTTCAATTTTCAGTGTTAAATGAAACAAAGCTTCTTACCGGGAAGAAAGTGCGTTCGCGACTTGACTAATTCTCTAATATTTTAATCCTTTAATCTCTTTTCTATTTCCTATCCTTAAATAACTTCTTTTTCATGCTAAGTGGTTTCATGGATTTTCCGAATGAGAGAAACGGAATTGGCGTAGGAGATTTTTCCCTCCTTTATTATTTATGAACAAGCTTCAACTAAAAGAATATTTCTGGAATAATATTCTACGTTATTTCCCTGACGACAAACCTGCAATAAGCTACAACCATTTCTTTGTTGTCAGTTCGCGCGAGAAAATGATGCATTTTGACCAACAGAATGCAGGCTCGAATTCGCCGTGAAAGCTATACTAATTTAGTCGAAGAGCGGATCTGATACTACGAGATTCAATAAATGTTCCATTTATAGCCACGCGATGATGTCATCACTTTCAAGATACCAGGTTAAAATTCGTCATGAAAAAGTATACCAATTTAGTCGAATAATGGATCTGATACTACGAGATGCCATCACTTTCTAGACATCAGGTTCGAATTCCGTATGACGAAGTATACCGATTTAATCGAAGAACGGATCTGATGGTAGAAGATTCAATTCACATAAACCTGATCATAATTATGTTGTTCAAAACTCGGTTCATCGTAATTCTGTTTTTCGTAATTCGCTTCTTCCTAAATTTCGTTTGAAGATTCCATGGATTAAATCTATTATTTCCTGTGAGTGACATTGCTTGAGTAATAATGATATTTAAGCGGGCAAAGTAGTGGGACTAAATGGGAAAAGTCATTTCCAAAAGGGATATTAATAGTCCATAACAAATTAATTTTCTGTCGTACTGCGTTCTGATTATTTACACTGACTACGTGCTAAATATGAGGAATATTTCCCGAACCCTATTACACTGGTTCATTCCTGCATTTGCTATTTGAGCCATTATTACTTAATTTTTGCTGGTGAATCAGGTAAGGAAGTAATAATGGCTAAAATAGTAAATGCAGGAATGAACCAGTGTAATAGGGTTTGGGATATACGCTTGACGAACTAAATTTGTAAAAGTATAACAAGGCGATTGATATTTGATTGTTGTGAAATATTCATATTTTAATAGTATTTACTTTGGCTTGTACTTCCGAGTTCAGAACGATATTTAGGGCGTCTCGTTTTTTACTCAAAACGATAAATAATTCGTGTCGTTTGGATAATTCATCATCAACTCAGTATGCTCCGGAAGTGAAAATCTGCTCACCCTAAAGTCGCAGGCATTATAGAAAAGTTCGAGTTGGCGAAAGTCGCAGGCATTCGCCAAATATAGGCTATAAATGAGATATTTGGGCATTGAATGAATTCGGCACAACAAAAAGCGGAATACCTGGAGCGGGGTTGTAGCACTAAGCGTGCTAAGGGTGCTAAGAGTTCTAATACTGCTAAGAGTGCTAAGACTGCTAAGAGTGCTAATAATGCTAAGAGTGCTAATAGTGCTAAGAGTGCTAAGAATGCTTAGAGTGCCGAATTAATACTTGGAGTATGAATTCGGCACCAAAAGTGCTATTAATTTTTGTGGTGACGAATTCACCCCGCCCGATATTTGACGGGATTTTAGAATTATAAAGAATTATAAATAGACACACAGAAGAATCTATGCAAAGCTAACCCTAGTTTTTCTGACCTATTTATCATCCCGTATAATGACTCAAATAATAACTCATTGCTCAAAGGCCTGCGACTTTGGGCAGACCCCGAAAAAACTTAACATAGCCAAACAAAATAATGTATACGTATATCCTAAACGCCTCTTAAAGAGAGGTTTTCATAACTCAGGAAAAAATTATTCATGTAAACTTTTATTAATGGATTAAAAATTGAATAAAATAGTAAGTAACTATTTTTAGTACCTATGCTAATTACTGTGTTACCGGTGTGTAATAACGATCATACGCCAAATATTTAACACCTCGAAGCTAACAATACCCCATGATCTGCTCCTCTATTATATAAGCAGGCTGGATATTTATATTGTTTCACAAATCGGAAAACGTTCTGTTACAAATATTGATATTCAGGCATATTTACGGCGTACTACTACCAGAAAAGATCAAATGGGGTACAATATGAAGTCCAGAAGAGCCTTTTCGAGACCGACATTGTAGGAACGGTAACAGAATACGAGCATAATAAGCGCATAGAAGAAGTATCCCCAGGTGTTTACGCAGCAATTGATTATGCTATAGCGAACATGATTATTATTGTACGAAAAGAAAGATGGCTAATCATCGATACTACAGAGAACTGCGATATAACAGAGGAAATATTCGACGATTTAATAGCAAAAATTGGCCGGCCCAAAGCGATCGAAGGCAGAGTCCAAAATGAAAAAAAAATCACGTCAATAATTAGTAAATTTTTGTACCCTAAGAGAATATCCTAGATCAATTTAACGCGTTCGCTCATACTAATGGACGATATTACAGCCATTGGTTGAAATTAATTAATATTAATTTCACCATTCGTAAATTAATTATTATCATTTTTATTTTCTTAAACACGACTTCATTTCAAATAATTCTTGGTTCATTTTAGAATTTATATTGTGAGCTTATTTGTGAGCTTATTTGTGAACTTATTTGTCTGATGTATTAGTCCTGAATAGCAAACAGAATCTTCTAATTAAGGCACCGCTGTCTTAACCCTCTTATAAAAAATGAACCAAAACATGAACCAAAACATGACCGTACTGTACTGATGGAATGAAATATACCGTTCATAAGAATTCCTTAACCAGTGGAGACCCCGAGCGAAATATCATGTGAAGACCTTTTAGGGACCTTTGTCCCCTCGCTGTTCTTTTCCATCTAAATTCAAAACGGAGCAATATTTGCACGTGTAACGGGTTATCACGTGAAATTTCATTCAAATAATATTTTCTCGGTCAAATATATAGTTGAAGTCCAAAACCTAGCTTAATAACAGACATATATTATTGGCATTTTTTTTGGAATTAATTGTTATCTATTTCTTTACAAACACGCCCATAATATAAGGATCAGAACACGAAATTTCATTAAAGTAATATTGTCTCGATCAAATAATATGCCTAAAAATCCAAACAATCCAGCGTACCTAGCTTAATAACAGACTTGTATTATTATTAGTTATTAGTAATTATTTGGCATTATTTGATACTTGTTCGTTATTATTCTTCGTATGGCAATTATGAATTTTTTTTAAATGTTTGATTTCACCCTAAATTGGTCTCATTCAATGTGCACGGATGACCGCTACATTTCTTCTCAAACGGTCGACCCCGAATTCCTAACCCGTTATATAGTTATAACCACTAGAAGTCAAAAATGTGATTTCGGGCACTATATCCGATTGGCTCGAAAGTGGGCTTATTCGACGCGCCATGACTACAGCTTCAATTATTCTTAAAGGACTTACCCCAATTCTTAACACGTGACCTAGTTATATCTCAGAAATGGCATTTCTAAAGTACAAATTGTCAAAAAGTGACCAAATCAAAAAAATTTCACTTTTCGATTTGTTATGATTTAGAAAACATTCCAAGGTCCCAAACTATGTTCATTAAAATTTGACTCGAAACAGCTGCATAAAAACTAATGGGTGGGACGTTCAAAGTCAATTTTGTCTATTTTGGCAATGTTATTTTCGAGGTCCATAAGTTTAAAACGGATAATCGGAGTACGTTGTCGATACTTTTATTGGATGCCCTGAGGTCTACGAAATCTAGTGAAATTTAGTGATGTGAGCTCCCATACACCTACGAGTTAAAATTAACGTTTCTTTCAAAAAAGGTCGTCTTCAGGTTTTGACTTTAGGGGGGTTAACTGTACGACGCGTATAATTTCGGATAGTCTGTGAACAGATGCGGAACCGCAAGGAAAAACTCTATCAGACTCACTAAGTCCCGTTAACCGATCAGTTGCTCCCTGGCATAGGGGGGAGTGGTAGTTTTGGCAGGCGTGCGTCATAGGAATGCATTCCCTTGCAATAGATCAGTATAGCTGTGTGCTTTGTAAAAAATGTGCTCGCTCTCCTCGTAGCACGATCTCTCTCTCTCTAATTTAGAAAATTCAATAAAAAATACTAAAAACCAATATAAGAACGTATTTTTGTTCTAGAACATTAATAAAATTAATCGGAGTTATTGGTGTTAAAAGACATGGAGTTATAGTTGGAAAACCGTTGGAGTTCTGAAAAAATGGAGACTGCTTCACTACATATTTTATAAAAAATATTATTTACAACGTGAGACTATTATTTTTTTTCTATGCCAACACGAATACCCAAATTAAAAGTGAGTTCCTACCGTCAAAACTATTAATTCTGTAATTAGTAATCCGTTTGATTTCTTCAAAAAACCCGAAATATACACTGCTCCAGTGTATATTCAACAAAAAATGTTCTGTAGAGAGTTCTGAGATAAATTTTCAGCGCCAAAAAAGCTTTTGGTCAGACAAATCCATGTGTTAAAATTTGAAAGAGCGTTTTTAAGGTGTCCCCAAAATTGGTCTCATTCCACGCGCACGGATGTCCGCTACATGTCTTCTCAAGTATCGACCTCGAATTCGTAATTGGTTCAAAGGTGGGCTTATTCGACGCGCTATGACTCCAGCTTCAATTCTTCTCAAAGGACTGACCCCGAATTCTTAATACGGGGAGCTAGTTATAGCCCAAAAATGGGAAGTGACAAAATCACGAATTTTTCACCTTTGACTCGAAACAATTGCATAAAAACTAATGTTTGGGACGGTCAAACATGAATTTTGTCTATTTAGGCAATGTGACTTTATGGGTATTTAGGTTTAAAACAAATCATCGGAGTACGTTACGATCGATTTTCAACACCTACTTGGTAAGATAATATACATTGTTACGTTCTTGATCTCTCACCAATCGGCTCTCATCTTCACAATCCGCAGTGTAGCCTCGGTCCATTCTGTGTTCACATCAAACACAAATAAACTTATAAGTGTATATTTTTGAACATAACGGGTTTTCTAACTTAAGCATGGTCTGAAACAAAATATCTTGACCATATGACTACGTGGTTATACCCTCAGGCTACCTATGCGTATTTGTTCATGTTATTCATTATATTCTTAACAGTTTTTAACTCGTTTTCGTCGCGAAGTTCTATTTCGAATCTGGGTAATACTAAACACTGCACTTGCAGCCAGGCCAGACCCACTCACTTGGTTGATTACAGCCTCATAGGTGTATCCGCGACGTTCTACTTCGTTTCTGGGTGATACTAAACAGTGCTGTTCCAGCCAGGCCAAACCCACCGACTCGGTCCAATACGTGACCTTAAGCAGATCACTGCTTTTAAGCTTTCAAATTTCCACTAAAATATTGGATGCAAAACGGATGGCCCACCACAGTGTGACGATTATCATCCGATGTCCCATGCACTCAACTATTAAGGGATGGTCCAATCAGACGTTAATATGTGCTATTATTTATGAAACATTGATGATTATTTATGATTTTCTCACGTTGTATGTAACAGGCTAACTCGGACCTGGGTTATGTTAAATACTGATAGTATTTATCGAATCACCTTGCATTCGATTATTCCTTCGATGGTTAAAACGGTGTATACCCCCATACGCGGTCGATTACGGCCCTATATATGAATCACACCATTCGAACTTCTTACTAATTTTATGTTTTTTTATACCAACACAATCTTTATTTCGGATCTGGGTGATACTAAATACTGTTCCTCCAGCCATGCCAAACCGGCCTGCTCGGTCGAATATGACATAAGAAGCATATAACTTCCCATAAGATTTTGGTCTTCGTATTTCTTGTAAAATATTTGTTGTACCATCTATAAATTGCTTCAAATTTTTTTGGCTTATCTTCGGTTATTTTAATTTTTATATTTTAGCTCTTATAATTATAGTTGTTAAATTAGAAAATATGGCGGTTTTGTATTTAAGTTCATAATAATATATTCGTATACCCGTAAAATCCGAAGTAATGGATATCTGTGTGATCCCGAGAATGTTTGATTCAGAAAGGGCCTTACATTTGTCTGTTCTATATTGGGATAAGCGATGGCAGGTCCGGTCACTTTTCACCTCAGCTACAACACCCAGAAGTTAACAATAAACAGTGGAAAAGCGACGAGGCTCCATGCTATATTGAAAACCTCTACCTGTTCGATATGCGTTACTATATCGGTAAAAAGGCAGCAGAGGTTGCCTGGGAATCTACACACA
>SCLF01133408.1:0-10564 GCA_004367975.1 Mesochordaeus erythrocephalus
AGCTAGTATATATATACATGGTTACGTAGGTTGACTGAACACCACCAAAAAAGACCGACTGTAGATGACCACCATGCGGAAACAACCGCGAAGAGGAGCAAGATTGAGGCCTGCCATGAAAAAAGGCTCTCCTATGCCAATCACCCCGGTAAGTTACTAAATAACCAGTCTTTAACCACCAAACCCTTCCTGTTAATTGGTTCAAGGGCACGTGAACCGCGCAATAACACGTGATCCTGTTCGCGCGCGGTTAAAGCATCATTCAAATGATTCTATGCTTTAATCCTAGAACACTTAAGGCTCAAATTAACAGCTGTTAGTTTAGATGGGGTTAAAGTTGTACCTAGTAACCATTGTCATTCTGGTTTATGCGCAAATCCCAGACAAATATTATCATGAATTCGGTACGATAATATACTTAACTAAAATTACCAACATATTATTCTGGTTTTGTCAATCTGTGCGGTTAGATTAGTAATATGATTAGTTTAGTTTTACATCCGTATAAGGCTAAAGGGACTGCTCAAAAAATGAGTAAATTTTTAGGACTAAGAAGTAAAGCGGATATTTTTGTTAATGTTATATATATATATAAATTATAAAGGGGCAACATAAATTATCTTTAAATGATAGTTGATCATCATTAGGCATATAATATAGTCTAATATAGGATATACTATTAACAAATTGTTAATTACCGTCGCTTTCTAATTAATTCCCCGCATCTTTTGACACTCCAAAAAATTAATACGGTAGTCCAAAAATCTAGACGTTAACAGGCCAATTTCCATCTATGCAATTTCAAAGCTATTGAAGCAATGGAAATGTCATGTATATTAAGTGTTGCTTAAATCCACTAAATTCAAAAATTACTTTTAAGCAACGATTAACAGTTTTGGAAAGAGACTGGGAACAGGCTATTTTGGACGCAAAAAACGACATGCATGAGGTAGGAAGTAACTTTGTCGATGCAATCCTTCGCCTGATCGAAAGCACTTTAAATATTGCTAAAGACAAAAAACAGCCGAATGATCTCAAATTGCTAAATACTGGACTAGTTGAGATTTTGGTTTTGCATGATGTTATACTGACACCAAAGAAAGCGTTAACGCTAATTGAAGAAGAAACTTCAATAGACATGCCGGTCACAGAGACGCCAAAGCCCGAAGACCAAAAATCTGGTGTGGTAATTAAGCGCCGGAAATATCTAATCTCAGATTCCAGTAATGACTCATCGGCGAACAATGATCTTTTTCTTACCGAAAAAGAACTGATAGATCACGATGAGATGCTGGAAGCTCTAAAAGCAACTAATGATCTGCCAGTATTATCGCCGTTGCCGGTGAATCTGGAGACAACTGATCAACTACTGGACCAGGTGTCAAAAACTTTAACGCCATTAAATCCAACATTATTGGTGTCGGATAAATTAAACGAACCAGACGATAATTTACTGCCACTAAGTCATATGGCTAAGTTAAATAATCTAACTGGTGCAACTGGATTTGACCAAGAATCGATAAGTAAATTAATCGATGAAAAAATCGCAAAAATTCCGGACTCAATGGAATTGATGAAAATAATCCGGTCAAAAGTATACCGTATCCCAACTAAGTCAACCAACAATCCTCCATTGAGCCTAATATGGAAGTCAATCCAAATGCAGATATTGCTAGTGTTAACATACGGGTTAAGCACTAGTTTAAAGACGCTTGTTGGGCTCACACGTATGGCCAGCTTGGTTTTAAAGGGGGATGAAAGGGCAGAACGTTTAACAAATTTGGCAAAACTGCTTATTACATCGTCAAACGAGGGACAAAAATGGTCGCCAGAAACTATCCGGCCATTATATCTCGAAATTTTCGATAAAGACTATTGCTGTCTTTACGATAACCTGTGTCTTATGGCGCAAAAAGATCGAGGAACTAAGTTTACGGAAACGGAATTCAGCAAGTGGAGCGGTGAACCAAGTAGCTCAGACCTGAGCTTCCACATTTTTAAAAAGGGAGCCGCATATCGTCCAGAGTTAAATTTTGATCAAGTTGACCCGTTTTAGCCAGAAAATCCCGATTCTGATCATGAAATGTTGGAACTGTCTGGGCCAGAAATTAAGCAAATTCCAACAAAGAAGGCAAAGAATGCCCCAAAGCTGACCCCCCAACCTGCCCTAACTAAACATTTGAGTGATTTGCGATTGCTTATGGCAAAAAGAGGGAAATAACTCTTAAAATAATCTTTATAATCCTCCTTTGAACGCCCTTAACTGAAAAATGACAGTATACATTTACATTTGATTTTAGGACTTTGTTCACTTACAAGCTCACAAACACTACGATGAAAATATATTATAATATACTTAAATTAATATCATCTGTAACAGTAATTGCATTGAGGCCAAAAATAGGAGTATGATGGCAAAATGGTACTTTTAGTATATTAAAAATGTTGAAACATCGCAAACATGTGGGATACGGCAAAATATTCACCGAAGCAAGTTTAAAAAAGTATTATTTGTATTGTTCAATGAATCGAAATTATTTACAGCATAATTCCAGTACATTGATCAATAAGTCTCATATATGGTGCCAGTGTGATATAACCCAAACCTTAATATCAAGTTATGATAAGTTCATAAGACTTGGCGAAGTTGCATTGATGATTCCGGATCTCCATTCTGTGAGAAGTTGAGTCCATTGTGTGTGATGTGGTTGCTGAGAAGATTCGTCCATTGATCTTGTAATCACTGATCAATATCAAATTGACAATTTTAGCTCGGAGCATAGAATAAAGTCGGTATTCGTTATTGCTATTCACCACTTTAACTAGGCTATACACACTTTAATATTCGCACATCTGAAAAATTATCGACCTATAGTTACGTCATCAACTAAAGATAAATCTGGCAATGTGGACTTGAATATCACTAAACTTAAGTTTCACAGTCGGCTAGCGGTAAATCCCGGAATAGTGTTTCATCTAATTAGTCTAACGGGTTGCAATTAATGAAGCAGGATCTCGAATACAGACATTAAAAGTTACTTGGTATCACCAGTCTAATAAATATCAAAAATTGTGTACAAATAAAATTGATAATGCACAGGTGTCATAAATAGTTCACAGAATTTCGCAGCTGGCTACTTCATTCATCTCCAGATTTATTAGATTTCTTGGAAGCAGTAGCTTTGGATTGAGCGGAAACACCGGAAGTAGCACGATTGTTCTCGGAAGAACCACTATACTTTGGATTTGTATTGTTAACACCTGCCGAAGTTGAACCCTGGGATTTCCTAGGCTTCCAATTTGGTGCCATTCGGCACGCACTAGCCTTATGGTACTTACAATAGTACATCTTGTTGTTGAGGCCAGATGTAGTCTTGTTTTGACGACCCTGATTACGTTTTTGCCCGTATCGACTTCGAAGCTAAAATTTTAGATTAGTATGAAAATACAATTAGATTCAATTCAAACGTTGGTTGAGTTTGACGGATTACTGTTAATATTCGATGCTTGCGTAAGGATGTAATGATTGACTGAGTTCTTATCCGACATTAATTTTACTTGTGACCTTATCCCATGAACAATATTGAGGCAGGGCATCACGGGCATCTGTAAATTATGATTATTCTGTATCATAGAGTGTAAATAAATGCGGGACGCATTCTAAACTGACAAATATAATTGTCAGCCAGGATAAATAACACATTGATGAATAAAGCGGACATCAAGAGTATTTAAATAATGCGGTAAAATTATGGGTATACTTACGACCATGCTCAAAAGCTGTAGCTTTGTGAGCTTCCCGCCGTCCCCCAATGAATGTTTCTGAATGCGCTCCTCAACCTGGTCAAAAATGGATAAATTTGCAGCTGCATTTTTTCCCCTTTTCTGGCATCCTCACTCAGGTATGTCTTATATTCACGAATAAGACGGTTCATCTGAGTAAACTCGAGAGTCTCTAAATTCTCGGCCATTCGAACAATATCGCTCATCACTAACTCGCGTCCGCGACGGTAATTAATCCCGCTCCCGATTAAAGAATAATGAGCCGTGCAATTATTTGCTTGTACATCCCTTATTAGTTTCTCAGTCTTGAGAAGCTCATTATGGAGACGATTTGTATGCGAACAAAGCCGGTCCCACTCTGCATTGGCAATTTCGAGTTCGGAAGGCAATGTCTCCAGCTGCACATCAAGTGCAGGCGATAAGGCTTAATTGCAATTTAAATATACGCCAGATTGGTATCATGTAAAGAAATTATAAAATGTAAATATCTTAAGTTTTATGCCGAATGTTTCTACATTACGCTAAACTAGCGGGGAGAATATAACTATAGATCAATGTATAGTTTCGGATAGTACAATATCCCGCTTAACACTGCTGTAGTGATAAAGTTAAGAAAATTGTACATTTACTGTATGTTTTTATGTAATTGCTTATAAGTATCTAGAACATACTTAAAGCGTGATAACAAACACTGATATGATCAATACATCTTTATGCACCAAAAAATGTCTTATATATATATTGGTTCGTTAAACACTCACATGTCCCTATAATGTATTGTTGTAAAATATAAATTCTATATAAAATTAAAACTTCTCTATCGTGCATCAAGTAGATGCGATCGAAGTTTCCGGTGAAACCGGATGCAGTACTGGATAAGTTATCATGGTTAACAGCAACTACATTATTATCGGGATTTTGAAACACGGAATGGAAATCACTTCCTTAACATTTTTAATGAAAAAATAGTAATATTATGAGAAAACTCTTACCTGTGAGCATTGCTTGGTGGGAGGCCATTTTGTATTTGCACAAACATTTGCTAAGAAAAAGTTCTTAAACGAGGTAATCTAGAGATTTATTGACGTTTTACGTTTCAGAGTTAAAATAAGACAAATAATCTGCACGTTATCCCAGCTTCTTATTCCAGAAAATCAACCCTACCAATAGTTGGATGTATCACGCGTAATTTAAACCTCTGCAAGAGCATATTTACACCATTATTGATGTTATACTGATTACGCAAACAGTTGGCATATTTGTAAACAGATCTCAACGGATAACCCTTGACATATAGAAAACTTTCGCTGGGCTCACTGTAATATCGGTAGTACATTTGGCCTTCAACGCTCTGGCGCTGGTGAGCACAGGGGGTGAGAGATGCAGGTCGACGGCGCGTGCCAATTAAAATGCGGTAACTAAAAAGTGATCGTGCGAGAACATGATTATACCCTTCCCCACCAAAGGTATGTACTACGAGGAGGCACTGATGACATTGAGGAATAATACCCTTAACGTATAATATAGATTATGTTACAATGGTTATTACCGCGTAAATACCACTTCATTACCTTGAGACATGCCGAAATTAAAAGCTGAGGAGGATTAATGTAAACCCGTTCATCTTTAAACCTGTAGGAAAGTGCATCAACCCAAAAGCAACTTTCGAAATGATATCGAGACATGTATTTGGAGCATACAGCGTTCCATGGAGCAGCGAATGCGTCTAAATCTACCTTCAAATAATCATGTATCAATACTTTATGCTCCTTTCTTAATGCCGACTCATCAGGAGTTAAGTAACGTGATGGGCCATCAGCGGCTTGATCCACAGTACCAACCCATTGCACCTGGAGTGTAATTAAATTGTTTGTTAAATAGAGCTCGAAATTACCCTCAGCTTGATATTGTGTTTCAAACAATGATCGTGTATCAATCTGATACCACGTGACAAACGGAGATCCTTGCTACCGTGATTTGACCAGCAGGCGACTACTGCACGATTATCACAGTGTACAATTGATCGTGAATTATCCAGCCTATGCCCATAGCTTTTTAATGTGATCAATATAGCCAGAAGTTCTTTCAGATGAATGGGAAATAAGGCCTCGTCATTAGAGTATCTGAAGATTCTCTCGTCAAACATGCTATGAGTAGGATTGTTTTGCATCTTCAAAGAGCTCCCCATTTGGAATCCTGAGGCGTCTGTATACAAATCCAAATCGTGAAGAGTTAGGATGTTATGTTTGGCATCAAGCCATCTTCGTACTAGACTAAGGTTGTACAATCGACACCATATCCCTAGCTCCTCCACAAGTTCTTCGTAGTCAACGGCTGATTTCTCAACAAAGGTGAGATCGTGAAGGGTGACAAATGCAATAACTGCATTCATCTCTCTGCAATACAGTCCTAAATTCTGCACCACTATTAACCATGAGACGATCTTCCCTGAAGCAACGTATTGATCTAATTTAATTGGCTTAAACTTATAAATGAGCATAATGAACGATTATGTATTATATGACAATAATGACAATATTGTATTAATACTAATATATCTGGAATAACTCCACAGGTAATGAATGCAATTCTGCTATTATAATCAAGTTTGTGAGACAAATAATGGTGGCTGCAAAAACGATATATTGTTGCGTCTAGAAACAATTATAATACGAAATGACAGATAAGTGATTTATACAAGTTGTACGTCATATAAAGCTAGGTTGAAAGTGACGTTCGTTGAATTAAGTCAGATCATGGCAAACTAACCTCGTATTATTTCTAGTGTCTTAACACAGAAAACGCTCTTCTGGTTAGCAATGAATTCATTGATCATTATACAGGTTGCTTGGTATTTTTCTGGCATCACAGAAATTGTACCAAGTTTTGTATCAAGTCGGAATCCCAGGAAATCCATTTGCTGCGATTTGAGCTCTTGGATAAAGACAAAAAACCGCCAAGTGCAGTTAACAATGAAACCAGGGCGTAATTGCCTGAATAAAAATGACATGAATTAAGTAGAATCATATTATATCATGATGCGAGATCTGTTATTGCAAAAATTACGATCAATGGAGTCGTGAACTGAGAATTTTAAGCTATACCTAAAATGAATAGCAATCGTATCCCAATTTGACTAAAATCCATGAATAGTATAAATTTGATTGCGTATTTTACGTCATATTGATAAAGGTATATGGGTTATAAGGCTAAAGCATATGGTAAATGACTTCTTAAGGGATATAAGATACAAGTAACTATGAATTCAGTACACTTATACTTTGAATTAAAAGTAAACATTATATTCTTACCAACGGAAGTCTCATGGGGTTGCAAAAGATGATCTAATTGGCATGCAATTGCGCGATCATCTAAATAAAGAAATCCGCGATATCCAAACTGGCTTAAAATATACATAGCAACTCTATTGCACATAAGGAACTTGGAAGCTGACTGTGTCAGGCCGAAAGGCAATCCAATACACCTAATTACGTGCTCTCCAAAATTCATAAATGAAAGTCCCTGACTAAGCTCGTCCAACTTCAGGTCCATATACCCTTGATGACAGGTTAAGATCAAGTTCGAAGATAAAATAATTACCATTTTTATCATCGACCTTGGTCAAAGAATCATTCAATTGTATACCGTTTGGCACGTCACTTTTTCGCTCAACTTTTTCGATGGGGCAACTAGCGTGGGGGCGCTGCCATTCGTACTGCAAATATTAGTTAACTCACCATAATTATGAACATGTGATTACCATAGCCTAGGTTTTGTTGGCTCCAATACGATGGATAATAAGCAATATGTGTGCTCAGAATCCATCTCTGACTTGGGCATTATAACGGCGGATCCATTCTTGATCATTTTTAATAGTTCAGAATATACCTCAGGTAAATATTCGACAATATGTCTTGAATTAGGAATAACCAGCTGGTTTCCAACTTGTCGCCTAAACCGGGGGCATACCCAATTATATCAGAATTGGGCTCTTTAGCGTCAGTAACGCAAATCAATTGTGCAGTTTTGAACTCTTTGATCAGCTTTCGTAATTTTTCGGCACGATAATGCTTGTCCTTCCGTCGACCGCGTAAACCTAGCGTATATTCTTTCATCATAACAGGAACCGTGTAGATATAAGACTTTTTGCCGAGCTTGATGGCGGAATTACGGGGGATGTGCTGGGTGTGAGACCAAAGATCCACGCCGCTCCAAACACTTTCGTAGACTTCGTCCTTTAAATCTTCCGAACTATTTAACGAAATGTTATATATTGTCATATTAAGATATGAATATATGGTTATGATCACATTAAACAATGCATAGTTAACTGTAATGATATATATATGTAACTTTATGAACTGAATAGATACGTGGCTAAAAGTAGCTATATTACTCACGTCATTTTGGACAATGCTAATATAAAAGTCCCTTGGATCTCGAAAAATTAAATCTGACACATATGGGATATATAATGCAGGATGGAGCAAAATAAAAAAGCATTCGAGGAATAGTAAACGGCTCGCTTCTTTCCACAATGCTTTATTGCTAGTCCGTGCAGATAATCGAGTACAACTAGGTATGAAGTGGTTATGTGCCAGCTTATTTTTGGTGGGAACACTATTAACCCAATGACGCAGGTTAATAGGTTCTCCCATGTAATTTACTGCACGAACAAAGCTAGGAGGGCTACCGATACATTTAGTTTGTTCTTCCATTAATCTTTCAGCACAGTCTTTTTCGGTTAGGTCATCATCTTCCATCTCTAGAAGATAAATACTTGGTTATTAGTTATAATTGATAATAAACAGTGTTTATAAAAGCTTCATGGATCCTATGGCGACTAATCAAATTATTTCAGGCGCTCAATTCGTGGAACAATCGGTGAAACTTTCGTCGTACTATACGATAATTAAGTCAGTCAAAAAAGATCTGATACTTTTTGAAGAAAAAATATTAAAAAACGGAAGTTTATGGAATTCTGGCGATATTTTTGATTACTTATTCGCATGGGAGTCAAAGAAAAGACCAAAGAAGGTGACAAACAATGCGATTAAATCCCGTATTACAATCATCAAGTCGATATTTAAAGAGAATAATTACGATCCTTTTGACAAAAAAGGCCCGGAAATACAATGTACGCTTAATAGGTGGATTAAAATGCGTGCCAAGTCTGGAGAGTTGCCATCAAAAAACCAGGCTAATATTATCCAGCTGGGTTTAGTAAAAAGAATGGCGGTCGTACATTGGTCGACAAAAAACCATATTGATCGAAAAATATTCTTGAACGATCTAAAAAATTGGGCGCTGATTATGAGTTTCAGCACTGCCGTTAAAGTACCGTAAAATAACTTTCAACAACCTGTATAATACAATTACATTATCAAAATAATTGAGAAATTATAACTGATGAGTTACTTATCCCATTCACTGATATAGCTCGGAATTGTGAAATGAAATTATCCTAGAGGTGAAAAATATGTATACCGTTGAAATACCGTAAAATAATTTTCATCAACTCGTATATTACAATTATATTATCAAAATAATTGAGAAATTATAACCGATGAGTTGTTGTTGCAGTTATAATGCCATCCTCGTTGTCTGGTTACCATGTATACAGAATATGGCAGCCTAATGTCTTTTACGGATATATGGATCTAAGCGTGCAGAAAACCCATGAATGTAATATATCTTATAACATGCGTCATTTAGAATGTTTAGTCGGACTAAACTATCCGACACATCAATGCTATTATTAGTTAATAAAATATCTTATACAAGGTGTTCAAAAGAATGTCTCACATCGTAAATAGATATACCTGAAAATGCCACTGTAACGTCGTTATGATTAATACGTTGTTCAATATTGTTGGATGCGGAGACAACGCAGCATGCTTATCTAAATGATTATAACCCACACTTTGCTAGTGGTGGTTTAAACTCATAATGATATATAGAACGCGTATTAGAAAATCCATGAATAGGTGTATTACTTAGAAATTTCGTAAGCTCGAACTCAATATGATATTTATGGGTGGCTAACTGTATATTGAATATAGAAGCATCCCTAAACAATAAATAATAATGACAGACAGTCCAATGGAATAATGTAAAAATGTTGCGGAATAAAGAATTTATGTTACGATATTTCCAGCTGAAATGTAAATTGACTTGGCTTTATTGTGCGTCTAAAGTTGTATATTCAAATTATCCATTGAAATCGGCGAAAGCATATATTCATCATGATATTGTTGGACGTACTATCAAATAATATTGGTCACATTATAGCTTAAAATGGAAACAGATATTTATCCTGTTAAATGTGCAAAACTTTGCTGTTTCCATAACCTGAGACGACTGTAAATGTTATATATTAGCATCTTTATATCTTTGTTTCATGAAGCAAAATTCAGCTTGACACCAACATTCTAAAGGATATAGACTATGAAATATGACCCCGTCTATAAACTCGTAATATATCATAATATATCCACATCAAGCTAAACAAAAGGCTCAAACACAATATCCCACCCCTTTTTCACTCCAAAAAAATTATTAACATATCTATAGGAAAAACGAAAAGGTATGGAGTTAACACCTAAATAATAGACCGGGAGAAAAGCGAACAAAGGGCATAAATGCCACTTTGGAGTAAACCGAGTGGTTAGGTGGTCTAAAATTTGGGTACTAAACCTAAACAAGAACCCATTAAAAAAGGTTGAAAATATAAAAAAGGGGTTCAAAAAATGTTCTAGAACCGAAATTGAGAGCAAACAAA
>SCLF01133519.1:0-10564 GCA_004367975.1 Mesochordaeus erythrocephalus
ATAGCACAGCTTCCATCGTTCAAATTTTGAACGGAAAATATTGCTCCGTTTTGAATTGAAATGGAAAAGAAGAGCGGTGGCACATATATCCCTAAAGGGTCTCCACAGGTTAAGAGTGTCGGAGTTTATCAATCTTGCTATACATTATGTATAATATTAACGAAATTCGTAGGCAGAATACAGAGAGATTTGGCAAACATGATGAAGGGTACGATAGTTAAAGGGAAGCTCGGCACCAAATCAATCCCAAATTTGTGTGGGCGGAAAACGCCCACGATTGGTACAGAGGTAGAGGGGAAGAATATGAGATACAAAAGTACCAATTCTGTACCAATCCCATAAGTATATATAATATCGTAGTAAGTATACCCCATATGGTCAAGAATGACCTGATTTGATCGTAAACGGCTTGAATGTTATAAATATATAGGAAACTGTATATTCCACCTAGCCCTTATACCCGAAATCAACAACACGAAAGTCGGAATCTAGAACTGGAACAATGAGTTTAAACGGTTGGTCATAAGTACCCAAATGTGTGCATGAGGGACTTGGATAAATGCGTGCCTGAGAGATATACAGCTTGGTTTAAAACGAAAAATATAATTTAAAAATAAAAGTATCATTAGATCGATAATGAGTTTATGTCCGAATGATCTTCCACGGGGAACCAGCGGAAATAATCGTCAAATATAAACGTGGATATTGTACGTTAACTCTAAACGTTAACGCACCACATCGAGGTGAGAAAAAGCGGTGCGTTAACGTTTGGTCGGCGCGTTGTTTAATTTGACGAAAAATGAAAACTGATTTTACTTGCATATTTTATTGGTGCAGAGGTGGAACGAGATGAGGCGCAGCAGATGGGACAGAAATAAACTAATTCTGATAAAGGGTTCGATAGTTATAGCGGTGCGTTTAGACAAAAGACGAAAAAGTTGCGTTAACGTTTTGTATATCTCTCGGAAACCCTTTTATGGAAGTATGTCTCGGGCACTATTTTGGTCCTTTTTACATACCGACGTTAACTTATATAACCTGTAGTAACCCACTCTAAATCTTGTACGTTTTTTACCTAGTACTGGTGGTTATTGATCCTGGGAGGAAGGCAGGAGAGAAAAAGTGCATCTAAGGTTATATGAATTTTCGTTCATTTAGAATTCGATTCAGAATTTCGCCTACGTAGTTCTTGCTGTATTCCTTATATAACCGGTAGGTAACGCACTATAAATGTTGGACTTTTCGACTGCGACTTAATCGGTTATAGATACCTCATTTTTAGCTTACTAAAAATTTCGTCGGGTTGCCTAATATTCTTAATACATGTGAACCTCTCCACACTTGTTTATGCTTACAGGTTTACGTCACCTCGCTTAACTTACATGCATTTTTTAAGAAGCTCAAATTCATTGTATCAATGATTTTTATTTTTATTTGATTCTAAGGTAAGTTTCGATAATTTTTAGAAGTCTTCTACGAAGTTCATCATATTGAAAATGTAGACGTATATTCTCCTTGTGCTAGCTGGTCGGCTTGCTGCATTAATAGTCCATTGAACCAGAGTGTTCTTTCAGGCTTATGTCATATAGATCTGGCCATTTATTCCCAATTAAGTTCCATGTCGTTGGCAATTCAAGTAGATGTAGCTAGAATGTCAACGCTTCTCGCCTAATACAGGCTATATTAACTTTCGACATTCTTAAGTCGACCTGTAAGAACATTCTATGTTGAAAATGATTTACTCGTATATCTTCCCATTTTAAACGACAAGAATCAATCCGGTGCCACTTTTTTATTAAAAAGTGTGTCTATTTTTCTACCATTGGTGTTTGTCCATAACTCCCTAGCGAGCTTTCGTAATACTGGATATTTTAGTACCGATGCTTGTTTCTTTCTTCGTTTCGTATCCAAGGTTACTTCTTTCTGGTATTTTATAATTCTAGCGTCAACAAGTATTTGTTGTTCAAACTGTAAATTAATGATATATAGCAAACAATTCTTTAATCGACGTACTTGGATTGGATGTGGGTGACGGTTACATCTCTTTATATGTGCTATCATGTTTTCAGGTTGTATTGATCGATTTGGATTATTGGTAATTGTATATTCCGATAATAACCGTCGCCATTCTGCCATAATTTGTGATTTAATCTAAAGTGTTCACTTTAAGGATTTATACTCTTTGATTTATTTCCTCTTTTGGTATTTTCTAAACTGTGATTTATCCTCGGCTTTTTTAGATGTTAACTTACATTTCTGTTGGGTTGAATTTTTTGCACCTGGTGTGACCTCTCTACTCATCTTGGTGTTCGCTTGTACGGTTGGGTGGCTCTTGGTATTTTTTATGTCTCCCCTTTGTATATAGCTTTATGAAAACACCTTGGGTTTTCAGCTTTGGTATGGAACAATTGAAACTTTTTTTCTCCCCACCTTCAAATGTATCTGATCAGCCACCGCTTCGGTCTTATGGATCTCTGTCATCTTCTGTTTTAATGGCGCAAAAGTAATTTCCTTCATGCTGCCTTGATGCTTATGTGCTGTAACTGCAGAAACTACGTCTGTGTTTTTAAGTACGTGACCGGCTTGAAACATCAGGTGTGCTCTGGTGTACTTGAGCGACAACTTTTGCTTGTCCAAATCCACTATTGTACCCGTTACAAAAGTGGTATAATATATGAAGGTATCCTGAAAAGCCTTGACGTAACGTGTCAGTAAGTCTGTTAACTTTTCGTGATCCGCTTGCTCTTGATCGTCTACAAGCATCTTACATATTAACTTATATACGTCTTTATAATTGTCCTTATCTGGCAACATTGCCCAATAAGTCCGTGCGCTTGACCATTTTTGAAAGTATTGATATCCTCTTTTAACAATTGGAGGTTCTCCTGTTAACCTGTTAGTTTTACATTGAATGAGCCAAAAATATTCTTGCTGACGTTTTTAGCATGTTTCTTAGTGCTAACGGCATTATGCAAAAATATAAACTATATTTCATTGTAATTTTTGCGTTGCTTATTCATGACGCTTCATGACTCCAGCTTTAATTCTTCTCAAAGTACCGACCCAAAATTCTCAAGACGTGACCACGTTATAGACCAAAAATGGGATTTCTAAGTACAAATTTTCAAAAAGTGACAACATCACGAATTTTTCACTTTTCGATTTGGTATGATTGAGAAAACATGCCAAGATCCCTAAATATGTTCACGAAAAATTTGACCCGAAACAAATGCATAACAACTAATGTTTGGTACGATCAAAGTCAATGATGTCATACGCCACTTTACGCACTGTTTGTTGTTCACGGTACAATCGGGCACACAATTACCACGACAACAACAGGCCCAAATACTAGAAAACAATACGCTGAAGATTCTAGAAAAGAATATTGGAAAATTTGTGGAAAAAACATTTCATTTTAGTTAAATATGAAGCATTTCTAGAGCCCGATCGGAAGTGGCGATAAGCTTAAAAGTCGTCCCGTGTTGTTAACACTACGGAAAGCTATCCCTAGTTTTTGTGCCGATTAAACAACCCGTATGTAGTCAAATAATGACGTTATTGAGAGATTGCTATAAGTATGATCTCCAAACTAAATAGATCAGTGGAAAGCCTGTAGATTCAGCTAACTCATGACACAAATTTTATTGAAATTTCGGTTCTCCACACAAGTTCTGGTTCATATTTAAATCTGTAAAACATCATGGTAAAAACTATATTTCGGGAGAAAATAAAAAAGTAGAATGCAAAAAACGACACTGTTATAAGGGCTAATTATAAGTACAATGAATTCTGTTGAAATTTGCAAACCGTTTTGATTTTCTGGCTACGTTCGCGTATACTCTGAATTAAAATATATGTCCTACAGATGAGATATTTTAATTTAAAGTTTCCAAACGGTCTGAATTTCCACTGGGAGAAAAATCTTTTCGTATACCAAATTAGGAGTATTGGTATTCTTAGCGAAACTGGTATTTCGCTAACACTCATCAAGTATTTGAACACTTAACGAAACGAAAATCGAGTTCTTCGTTTCCGCCTCCCTTGGTAACTAATGAATATTTTTTAATGAAATTTTCAGCGTTAATTAGCTAAGGGTTCAGGCTTTCAACTGATATATTTAGATTGGAGATTAGTACTCTAGAAATCGCCCACTAAGGAAAAATGTAATTGTGTCCAATTGACAATTATTTTGTCGGAAACACCTGCTCTTCGTTTGAAACCCTCTTGGAAACTAATGAGGGTTCATGGGGGTTCTAAAAAGGAATGTAACGGGTTACCACGTGAAATTTCATTCAAATAATATTCTCAGACATGTATTATTGCCAATTTTTTTGTAATTAATTTGTATCTATGAGGGTTCATGCTGAAGTCAGTTTATTTCAACGGTATTTGAAAACGCTGTAATAAGTTAAAATTGAAGAATTTCGTTAGAAAAATATGAAAACGTGATGCGGCAATAAATAATAAGACCTAACGGACAATTACCAACTAAAGGGTTTAAATATTGTGCTCAACAGTACCCGGAAAATATGTTGGAAAGCTCATAAAAAGTTCTCGATTCAATGGACAGATGTCGCGACATTACAAATGAATTACGTTCACAGATTAATAACTTATCCATTGCTTTATCACGTCTAACAACTGATTAATATAAACATACTCACATTTGTCGCGTCAAGGCTAATAGGACTTCGACTTCTTACATGCAAACAATCTGGCGGAAGGTTAAGACTTTGACGCTGCTTTCGTTGCCTATATCTCAGTTTTTTTTTTATTCTTCAAAAAGTTATTGATAATTTCCGAAAACTGAATCATAATATGCCTGCGAATGGACATGATCGCTACGTTCCTCCAGTTTCTCTTTTTGGTGGCCAAAGGCTGTACGATTACTTCTCACTATTTCTGTTCGGTTTTCATTAAAACGCATGAATTTAATCAGAAAGCCGTCTAAGCATTCAATACACAAAGGTATTCCGATATAATATCGGTATAATCTCTGAACCACATACCCTTTGAACCATACACTTATGAATTATATATTGATTTTCCATGAAAGTAATTTATCGTGGATTTGACAAATTATACCATTTTCATCCTCTGTGAACGATAAATACTTGAAATTGTTTTTTTTTAGTGACAATTGGGAACAATTTTGGATTTTGTTTTATTGTCAAGCAGTGTTTGAACATTTTGTCGATTTGCGGGCTTGCGAAAAGAGATGATAGCTGTTAGGCAACTGATAGTTCCAAAACGGACGACAACAAAATGAATTAATTTTCATCTCCAGAATTAGAAGTTTTGTTATTAACCCGATGTGTACTCGTCTCTATAAGGGTAACGCTATATACGGCTCTAAATATAATTATATTACAAACGATCTGCTATTGACCTCCGCTATTACTTGGGATACTAGTTGGAGCCATTTACAGTAGCTTTTAGTCTACTTTTACTACTACTTTTTAATCTACTTTTGGTGGGATCTCGTGCCCGAATATTCTGGCAAAAATCATCCTAAACATGTATTTGTACGTCTACTTTAGGGTACTGTTTGTGTATTCGGGTTATCAAAGTATATAACTCCAATAGTGTAGTCTAATTCCCTTTGAAATCTTTATGATTGGCCCCATTCTTATTCTCAATTCAACAACACGAGCCGACAATTAATAACTAAAACCACTAGACAAACTAAAACACAAATTATCTCATAGAATTCATAACTATGAGATCAAACTCGACCAAACTCGACCAATTTTTGACGGAAAATTTCGCACTTTAAATTTTTAGGTAATCACAATTCTTGGTTCAAAATTCGTGACAGGCAGGTATTCTAAAATAAGCGTAAGATAATTCTACGCGGGAATGCTGCTCGACGTTTTCATATCTAAGACAGCTGTGTTGTATTGTAAAAAAACTGAATTTGCTAATGTGTCATTTCCTAAGTACCTGTAGGCAGTGACGTAAATGGGTACCGAAAATATGGTCCCTGGAAGAGATCGATCACCACCGGAGAGTTGTGGGGATGGGTATTACACTTGGTGGGGATGAATGTGGATTGGTTCCAGAACCTTGTGAACCTAGTGAAATAACATTTTACATATGATTATAGGCTCCAGCTTAGTTTGTTTTTCCAATTTGTACAGCTGAATACGTGCTGGTGAAGTATATGTTTAGCATTTCCATTGAAGTTGGTATTTTAACCCGCATGCGCATTTATGTGCTCTTAAAAAACATGATTTATTAGAGTGGTGATAGTTGTTATGTTTGCAAATTACAAGCCTACTTACATATTAGTAATTGAACTGTGACCCGAAGTTGGTGTTACAGAAATACCAGTTTGGTTAAATTTTATTCCAGTGGACGTTTGCCTGTATACTAGGGTGACCAGTTGGAAATTCTCAAAAAGCGGGACATTTGTTCAAAAATCGGAGTTGATAATCTCTAGAGTAAGTCTAATAAGAAAACAAAGTAGTAGCGGTGCCCCAAAACAGCCTTTTTCGGTATAGCCGTCGATCGAGCCAATTTTTAGTGGTTCATTCATTTTTGGAGGTTTTTTTACCAAACATATTTCATTGTCTCATCGTTTTTCTTTCCACTGCATTGTCCTTTGTGGAAAGTATAATTTCATACTACTGGAAGTTGATTTATTTTCTTGCATATCTGTCACAATTGCTCTTTATTTGTTGCTTATGTAACATAAATATATGTAACACATTTTTACCATTTGTAAGTCAAACATCTTTGCAAAGAAACAATATTTTAACATGTGTAGTTAACAATAAAAATTCCCTGAAATAACTCTATATAGAAAGTACAGTTAGTTAGAACTAACAAGACAAATACAAGCACAGAGAAAAGGTAAAGCTTATATTAGAAAGGGTAAATGCTTATATTATTGACTTCGTATGGTGGGTGAATGTTATATTGTATATTATTGAATTATCTCATTCTAGATAATTCCAACGGCATCATTAACTAGCAACATTTGGGAGCAGAGAGATCACCTTTCTTTGGTCCCAAGTGTAAATGCGTCAAGATACAAGAGAAAAGATTGTATAAACCGAAGAAAATCAATGGTGTTAGACAGGCAAGGAAAATATATGGCTCAGTTCTCCATCACCAATCGTTGAAAGGAGGATATAACATGTCATATTGGTTTTATAAGATACAGAAAGACGAAACAGTAAAGTCGATTTGGGAAAAAGTATATTTTCGTCATGAAGAGGACTTATATTCAGGACTCTTGACCTTCAAACACATATCAATGATGATGATGATAAAGCATATGGCAGGATTTATAAATCAGCACTTGGCATATGAAGCCGTGCATCGAGGGGTTGATGCATTTGAAAACATTGCACCAATAGTAACAGACAAAGTAAACAATTATCAAGATCAGGTAAAAATAGTAACATGTACAATCATACATAAACAATATGAAAATATTGGAAGAAAAGCAGATCCCAAGAATCTTCTATCTTTAATCCAATAAGAAGTGAAGGGACGTGTGGAGATGCAGCTCCAGAACGGATAAAGCAAAGGAAGAATTGAGGACAAAAAAGCTTAGAACATGAAATTGCTTAATGATTATTACAAAAATAACAAGAAAACAGAGCAAGGAGGGCGGCTGGCAAAAGCCAATGAAACATCCGAAGCAAACAGGAAAGTGGAAAATGGTTCAAATGATTAAGGAATAACTGAGTGAAACGAAAACATTGCAAGTATGGCAATTCAAACATTTATACTGCAGTCATCATGCAGTCATCATGCAGTCACCATGCAGTCATGATGCAGTCACCATGCAGTAATCATGTAGTCACCATGTAGTCATCATGCAGTCATCATGCAGAATAATGACTATATCAGTAAGAGAACATATGAATTGTTACAAGAGCATCCTAACAGACAAACGAAACGGTATAGAAAGGCCTGTCAAATGAGGTAAATGCAACCTCGGGAGGACAATGTCAATGAAATGACAGAAGCATCATTGGAAAAATTGCTTGATAAAACAAGCCGAAAAATCATGACAGCACATTGAATGTTTGGGAAACTTCAAGATAAAATCATGAAGATGAATCAAGCAAAGTATAAGAGTACAATGAAAGTTGCTAGTGTAATCGGATTACCAAGCACGGTACTCAATATTTCCAAAAGTGGACCGGAATGTCTGCATTCCGTATATCTGCATTCCGTATCTCTGCATTCCGTATATCTGCATTCCGTATATCTGCATTCCGTATATCTGCATTCCGTATATCTGCATTCCGTATATCTGCCGTATATCTGCATTCCGTACTGCCAGGCCAAGAAGATACTGCTAAGCATGAACAACTAATAGATCCGCTAACTCGTTTTGGAAACGCGTTGCTAGCAGATTATTGGGACTACATAACATGCATTACATCAACAGTCGCAGATCAAGATAAAGATAAGATCTTGTAATGTTTCCTTATTTATATTTCCGGTGAAATATTAATTGCAGACGTCACCTTAGTTAAACAGAAATAATAATAGCCAGTTGTCCAACCGCAGAAATTTATAGCTCTGTGTTCAGGCTTGAAGTTCACTTCCATTTGTTGTACCGGGTATGATCTCTTCAATAATCACTCCTTATAACAATTTTATATTTAATAATATTAGTACGGGAAGGGGTAGTCGAAAAATCTAAAAATAAAAAAAAACGATCACCCTAAAAACCAGCCCAAAAATATACTTTCTTACTCAATCGTTTAAAAGTATTTAACCGGTACAAATTCTACGATATTAAATAGTACGTTATAAAATATAGTTGCACAATATGAATTAAAGTTAAAATTATAAGTTAATAATAATATTCGTTACAAAATATGTTTACCGTTATTTTCCGTTGCTTTTTCCTAAAAATACTGGGATCACTATGTCTAAAGCTATCTTTTAATTGCTCTTCTATCATTTCCTTTGAATAAATACCCAAGTCCTTTGCCTGTTTCTGGAGCCGCTTTAGAAAACCAGAAAAGGATTCCATTGATACTATGTCCCTTCTTGATATAAGCGAGATTAAGTAGAAAATGTTAACTGTCTAGATTGTGATTGGAGGGTTGGAATGTGAGAGCGATTTTGGGCAGTGTTCAGGCTGTAGCGATCGAAGGGTGGTCGATACAGTGAGTGGCGCTTCGTGAAAATGGCTCAGTTCCTGGAAATTAATTATAGTGGTAATTCATGGACAGTTGATACAGTAGGGGTTATAAACCCCGGGTAATACAAGCATTGATATGAGCGAGCAAGAAGAGTACAAATTGAAGTGTGTAATTAGTGCTGAGACTTGTATGGGCTGGGAAGACTCGTAATCTTGTCTTGCTAACTCAATCGGGAGAGCGTTCAACTAGAAATTGACAGGTCGCGAGTTCCAGCAATGTGGGAGGCACAGGGTTTTCGGGATTAACCATTCTTGTTTCTGTTTCATGTCCTCCTTTGTGTCGACCTGTCCAATTATACTCGTCAAGACCTTTTATTTCAACCTCCTTCAAGTCGTGATTTATTTCATCCACCGATTCCAGTCTAATCCTTCCCAACTGCTCGATGTTATTTTCGTACGCAAATCTAAGTAGTTGGGGATATATGTGCACATCTAGGCAAACCCCGAATTGTTGTTTTTGTCCGTCTTGGGAGCGATGGAAGCCCAGGACTACTACCTTGACACTATTCATTAGGAATCCCAGTAAGGCCCCTAATAGTAGAAGTAATATATCCTTGAAAGTTTGTACTGGAGGCGTTCATTCGTAGCTCAGTTGATAGAACAGTAATCTAAATAGTGAAAGGACGCGTGGTTCGAATCCGGCCGAATGCGCATATGTTTAAGTACGTAAGGCGGGCGAGTGCTTATTGCTTCCAAACGACTATTTTTCAGGTTATTGGGAATCGGTAATATCAAGGCTTCTGCTGAATAAGTAAGGTCTATATTTCGGTCTCCACTTAATTATTGATCGATCGATATCTTGACCAATAAGCGCAATAAGATTCAAGACGGGAATGCTGTTGAACGTTTTCCTATCTAAGACAGCTGTTTTAAGTTGTAATAAAATATTTTTTTAAAGTGTCATAATGTATTCATACTTAATTTTTTTAAATATAGTTTCGACCAACAATTTGGTGTGGTTCGAGATTCAAAATAATTCCACGTCCACTTTAGTGGGGGAAGTCAGAAAAGGTCAATTAAACATTCAACCACGTCTCAGCACTAAAAACACTAAAACAGAGTCCATGGACAAAAAGTACCAAAATGGTGCCTGAGAGATATCATTATTTGATCTCGTTGAATAGGTTGGCCCTAAAAGTCTAGAATAGTCTGAATAGTTTTGTAAGCAAGATTGTAATTTTCTAATCGGCCCCTTGATCTTATTCGTGGAATGGTAGGTTCACCTGCGAACTTTTACCGTTTAATAAAATCTAATAATGCACGATTATGTTGTCGATAGATTAAATTTTATAATATAAAAAAGGGGTGTTTTTGTGCCGATTGAACAACCCGTAAGACGTCAAATAATGACGTCTGTAGCCAAATAATGACGTTATTGAGGGATTT
>SCLF01133520.1:0-18564 GCA_004367975.1 Mesochordaeus erythrocephalus
TTGGGACCAGGAAAAGTGGCTCGTTAAGGTGGTCTTGGCGCGTTAAGGTAGTGGCTCGTTAAGGTGGCCCCTGGTGTACTGTATAATTTAAATAAATATGTATTTTATTTAAAAAAAAAACATTTTTGTTATTCAAAATTCTGCTTAAACGTTTCTATAAATACAGACCATAAATCGAAATTGACGAATTGAAAAACAGAACTTTTTTGCAAAATAGGTACAAAGTGTCATCCAGTGCGCATAAAGGATATATTTTAAATAATATTTCCCAATGTGTCAATATTAATTATATATCATGTACAGACTATAGTTATATCAAGGTGGAGTTTGTTCTGAATTGACAGAACGTAAGGTGCTAAGCCCTCCCTAAATCGAAAAATAGTACATTGAAAATATTCGGAAATATTCGAAAATATTCGGAAATGTACTTGAGGTCTTATCACCTTAGCTCGGTCATTAGTTTTATGGTAATTGCCTGTGACACCCTGGTTTCACCCTGGTCTAGTAATGTATAGTACATCATATTCGCCCGTGCATCTCGTCTAGTTGATTAAAACTCATTTACTAGGCTTTCTCGGTCGCCATTATATTCAGATGAATCATATCTCTTGAAATAAATTTGTTTCGCGATGGACTCGAACCCTGCCGGGCCTATCGTTAAATATAGATGCTTATCTAGCTGAGCTAACATCTGAAGAATTTAAGGGAAATTTTTGAATATAAATCAAATATTAGAGAACATATGTGAAAATTTATTACATTACTGGAATAACTGATAGATTTTTTATAATTGGTTGAAATTTCTAACTACTGGGATGGTAGCATCACAAATTGTCGCTATTCTCGTGGCACAGGTGTCCAAACTGCTGATCGGTTAACGACACTTAGTGAGTCTGATAGTTTTTCCTTGCGGTTCAGAATCTGTTCTCAGACTATCCGAAATTATACGGTGTCGTACAGTTAACCCCCTCTAAAGCCAAATTGTTAAAAAAAACTTTTGTGAAAAAACATTAATTTTAACTCATGGGGGAATGGCAGTTCACCGTAGTAAATCTTGCTAGATTAATTAGGCCCCTTGGCATCCAATAATTTATCGAAAGCATACTACGATTATTTCTTTTCTCGAAAGTCACATTGTCGAAATGGACAAATTTACTTTGACCGTCCTGAAATAGTTTTAACGCAGTTGTTTCCAGTCGATTTTTTAGGGAACATAGTTTGGGAGATTCGTTCTTTTGTCACTTGTTGAAAATGTGTACTTTAGAAATTCCGTTTTGGGCTATAACTAAGTCACGTGTTACGAATTCGAGGTCGGTTCGTTAAGAATAATTGAAGCTGGAAAAATCCCACTTTCGAGCCAATCGGACACACTTCCTGAAATCACAAAAAATGGTCATTTTCACTTGTCTTTAGTGGGGGTTAACTGTACAACGCCGTATAATTTCGAAGTCTGAGAACAGATTCTGAACCGCCACGAAAAACTCTATCAGACTCACTAAGTCTCGTTAACCGATCAGTTGCTGCCTGGACCCCTAGGGGGCGGTTTTGACACATGTGTCGTGGCCAAAAAGCCTTAAAATGTCGCGTATAAACAGAGGGTAAAACCTCAATTTAACCCTGTTGGCAAAACGTGGAGAGATATTGTTTTTCGGCCACAATATATTAGAAAAGCAAAGTAAATTACAATCGGATGACAAATCAATATATAGTTGCCCATTGTAAGTATATAGAGAGAAAAAAGCGCCCTCGCGTGACATTAATGTCTCACGGAAATGTACCGACAGTCTGGCGAACTCAATAGGTCAAAGACTTGAGATAAAAAGGTAACGCCAACGCTTTTGATTAGAAGTGCCTGATTTTTTTTCATTTTTTTCAAATTTTTAGCACTAAAAAATATATGACCATGCAGTGGACAAATTTGCCGAAGCGTTTTCGCTCATTTTTTTACAAGAGGGTTAAGATATAAATGTATCTACAATTTGACTACAATTTTAGATGAACCATTTTCTTTAGGTGAGGTGAAACCATCACCAAGAGGCAACCACTGAGGCTCCATTCAATTTTAGTTCGAAAGTATTTGAAGTGTATTTACTCTATTATGTATAACTCTGAAGACTGCGCGAAGACAATCCCACATATAGACAATAAAAATAGTTATATTTATTAAATATGTTCAGTAATATTCTTATGTGTTTACTAGTTCATCATCACGTTATTTGCTTTAGCTTTAACCGTTATTTTTAAATGGTCGACATTTTTTGGATGTTTGCTTGCGAAACCATTCGAGCGAGTCTATTGGCCAGTAGCGCCAACGATTACGCGCGTAATTTTTTTTTGTAACTATAACTACGCAGTTTGATTTTTTGACGAGACCCTAATCTTGAATTTTAGCCTAAAAAATTTCACTAAAAGTCGAATATCTAAACAAGAGAAATTCGGAAAATAAAAAATATTGGGCTAAAATTTCTAGCACCGATTTTAATTTCTAACTCCAGTGAATTAAATATCAATCACATCTATCTAGTTTTTTTCAAGAGGATTAAATCATAAAATGTTACTTTTAAAAAACAACTGGTTTTCCTCTCTCAAGTGTGTAGCAAGTGTGTAGAAAATTCTGTAAATAAATGTTTCAATGCAATGGAGTCAAAAATGAGCCGAAAACAGCATTTGATGATTACTTCAAAATATTAATAAATATTTGAACGGAAAAAAGCTAAATTGTTCTAAACTTTTTATGAAGAATCCAGAAATGTTATAAAAAAAAACGTTTACTTAAAATTAAAAAAAATCTGGTGTTTCCCCATTTGTCCGAAATGGCAGTTGGTTTTTCATTGGCAGATTTTAAAACAGTTCAAACCACGGAGGTATAGCTTTATGACCACGGAGTTTATATTTTATGCTTACAATTGCACGCAGCTACTGCAATAATAGCTATCTAATACTAGTATATGTTTCGGAAATATCTGAAATGGGTTAATACAGCGCACGTGGTATGACTTCCAACAGACAATTGTAAACAAATATGCAAAGAATATTATATAAAACATATTGCTAAAACGTTTCCATCATTTTGGTTTTAGCAATATGTTTTATATAATATTCTTTGCATATTTTTTTACAATTGTCTGTTGGAAGTCATACCACGTGCGCTGTATTAACCCATTTCAGATATTTCCGAAAAATATACTAGTATTAGATAGCTATTATTGCAGTAGCTATTAATATATTAATAGGCGATACCATAAACACAAATTTCGCCTTATTTTATAAATGTACCCTACCTTTGCTACTTTACGTTTCTTTACTTTCTTCTGGACTGGAGCCGGAAGCTTATCGCGTAAAGTGACAGAATGAGGCCTATTCATCACTCTTATTAACTCGATTAAATAAGGCGCCATACCTGAAATATTCAGTCGATTCGGATAGCCCGGAATCCCCGGATTCTGTATCCGGATTGTAATCCGTCTCAATGAAATGAAACCCAGGGGCTAACAATGGTTCATTATCATCTGATTCGCTTTTTCGTTTTAGCGGTGTGGCCTGTCTGTCGCTAGTATAGGGTATACATAATTGCATGTTTATTGCAAAGTGCAGGTTGTCAATAATATATTTCTGGAGATTAGAACTCGGATTATCAAGCTTAAAAACCAAATAGTAATAATCCGTATATAAACACATGCGTCTAATGCGGCCCCTAGGGGGGTCATGGGGGCAACTGATTGGTCAACGAGACTTAGTGAGTCTGATAGTTTTTCGTTGCGGTTCCAAATATGTTTTAAGAATGTCCAAAATTACACGTCTTCGTACAGTTAACCCCCCAAAACCCATACTGTGAAGACTTAAATTACCATAACTTAAGAAGAATCAATTGTACGCACTTTTCGTAATGTAAAACTTTGATCGTGAAGCCGTCAAAACTGTCATTTCGTGAAGTATGTCGGATAGTATGTCGGACTCAAGCTTCAATTCTTCTCAGAGAACCTGCCCCGAATTCTTAACACGCGACTCAGTTATAGGAAAAAAAATGGACCTAAAAAGTTACAAACTTTTAAAATGTGACAAAATCACGAATTTTTCACTTTTGGATTTTATTATGGTTTAGAGAACGTGCCAAGATCGCAAAGTGTGTTAAAGGTAAGAAGGCGTGTAATTTTGGACATTCTTTAAACAGATTCGGAACCGCAAGGAAAAACTCTACCAGACTCACTAAGTCTCGTTGACCAATCAGTTTTCCCCAGGACCCCCTAGGGTGCGCATTAGACGCTTGTGATAAAGTTGATACTGGAAGTGGCCTTTATTTCTGTTGATAAACGATAGTTATATACCCTCCAAGTCTATTTTTGGTCAAATTTGACGCCAAATGAATAAGAGAGTTAATCCTTTTGTAAGAAACTGTTACCATGAGTCATTTGATGCTAATATCCTAAAAGTTAGAAATTTTACTTCCATCAACAATTTTCAGAATTTTTCTCAGTTCGTCCAAATATATTCAAATTATTTTGTCCAATCACAATAGGTCGAATATAGTGTCCAAACACTATATTTCATGATATCGATAGTGTTACCACGTAATGTCACATAATGTGGGAAGTCACATAATGTGGGACGTCACATAATGTGGGAAGACCATAAAGTGCGTTGTGATCTACGTGTTGTAATTCCTGCAGCGTGATTTTAGTCCAATTTTGTCAAGCCATTCTCAAGACAATATATATAAATCATTGCGCATATAAGTACAGTGATGTCTCAAAGAATATCACTTTTTCAGTCGGTCATTTCTGAAGAAAGTTATAATCTTTGTTTTTTATCAAAATTTTTAATGAAAACATGTTTTTTATAATACAAAAGTTATCAGCGTATTATTATTATTTGTAATGAATCGTTTAACGTGCGAAATAAAATTTTAAAATAATCTAAGCATGCCCAAAAGTGGCAAATCGGGGTGAAGGTGTTATTAGTAGTGATTTCTAGATTTCATAAGATATTTTATGAGGTCCAAGTCTTTTTTGGGTCTTAATAAACGTACCAAATGTGCCCAAATAATTAAAAATGGTGGCAAATTCAAAGAAAAGCTGAAAATCACCATTTAGCATACTTAAAACTTAATTTGATCAAAATTTTCAACGCTTGATAAGGATGTAAATAATGAATATATGAAGATTCATGGAAAAGAGACTAAGGGACAACGCTGATAATACATTGAATGAATACGTAAGAAGAAAGACTAGAAAGCAAAAAGCCGCCGTTTATGGAAATGAAAACGCTAGAGTCGTATGAATTCTCTAGGTGCTATATTTATCGATTTATGCGTGATAGAGATTTGATCTTCTCCGGAAGGAAAAGTGATCAACAACCAATAGAAGATTGTGATTTGGATCAGTACAGCAGTGGATTGGATAATTGTGAATGAAAAAGGTGAATTTACATCCTATACGTCAGGCTTCAAAATCACCCGTGGTCGACCAAAGTTTTGGCCATGGGTGGTCGTGGTCGGATTTAAAAAAAACTTTGGTCGTTAGTAGGTTTTAAGTCTGCTACAAGTTAAGCAATGATAAGAACAGCTTCACCTTCGTGCCGTTCATTTGCGCGCAGCCAAGTTTAAAAATACGCCGGCGATAATTTCGAAATGTAAGGGTTCACCTACAAAAAGAAAATAGTTATGATGGAACGAAGAATATTCAAAAATGTTGATTATGGCAAAATATTCGCCTTAATGGTGGATAACTGTAGAGGCCACGTGGTCCATGAAACTCCTCACAACAATGTAAAATTAATGCTTTCCACCGCGGTCAACTGGCATCTTACAACCGCTCGACCTCTCAGTATTTGCGATTTTGAAGAAAAAGGTTGGATCATGGCTAAGTATTGAAAATCTACAAAATGCAAATTTGACGGAAGAAGATGCAGCTGCTATTTAAATTTTATTAGCAAACAAATCAACAGTGGATTTAAAAAAATGGGAATTCTCCTGAACTAACTGACGAAGAAATATCACCCGAACTTAATTTATGATGGGAAATGTTGTCAGTTAGGGACGCGGTCGATAAAGCTACTTGAAAACGACTCATATGATGTAAGTTATATCAATAAATATTATCAAGTATCTCGTGTTCGTAATATTTGATGCATTGTAATGCCTGGACTTTGATTTCGTACAATTTTTTTTACAGTTTACATCTAAATAAAGAATTGGTTTCCGCTAACTGGCCATGTATTTCCATATAAGTATTGCCCGAGGTCAGATTGTACGAATCATACTTTCTTGATATTCAAGGAACTATTTCGCGGTGGTTAAAAGTAATCGTACCAGTGCGGAATACGGCACTTAACCTCTAACGGGTTAAGAAATACGTGACATTCCTTTTGAGCGGACGTCCGTTTTATTTTATTGAATAGCCTATCATATTTGTCGATAGTTTTATTTTCTCTTACGGTAATATCCAATATTATAAAAACAATCTGCAGATGTGGACAAACCACTTTTCCAGTCCAGTTATGCTATTGAATTTTCTCACATTATATACGCCCGGTATCTGAAGGATGGTGAATATAGTATTGGTAATTAGTCTGGTATAAGTATTTACATGTGACGTGTTAGTATGGTCAAATATATGTATCATTCACCTATGTAAGGTTACTTATATTAACGGAATGCTTTTAAATAGGCCATTATCTATATAAAAGTCACATTCGGCAAACCCCATTGTGTAACAAAAAATCTAGTCTCACGATAACAAAGAACATGTGCCTATACCCTACACTAGTGGTTGGAGTCGGATTTGGGGTCGATTCATTGCCAGTCGTGGTAGTAGTTGGTGGGTTCGTCGTTGTCAAATCGAAGGGCGGCACCCGCGTGGCCGAAATTTTGCCGCGATAATAATCTTCGAAAACTTTTTCGGATTGGAATGAGATTAGGCGGTGGCCATCAATTTCGGTTTCAACACATTTCTAAACGGAAATTTACCATTAGAGGCTATCATGACTTATTGTACTGAAATCTTGAGATCGTACGTGTTTTATAAATTTCTGCTTCTACGCGTTGAAAAGAGAATTCAATGCCATTTTTGCTATATATATGAAATATTATGTATTATTCGTTTAAAACCTATGGACCTCGAAATTTACATTGTCAAACTAGATACAATTGACTTTAACCCCCACCTGTAGCATACTTTTTTTTGTAGTTGTTTTGAGTTAAATTTTTAGTGAACATACGTTGGGATCTTTTGTCACTTTTGGAAAATTAGTACTTTAAACATCCCATTTTTGGGCTATAACTGGGTTACGTGTTAAGTATTCGGGGTCGGTCCTAGGAGAATAATTGAAGCTGGAGTCATGAAGCGTCGAATAAGGGCACTTTCAAGGCAATCCGACATAACGGGTCTATGAGAAAATTTATTAGTTATAGGGTTTGACTTCACATTACCAAAAGTGCGTACAATTGATTCCTCTCAAGTTATGGTTCACAAATTTTTCACTTTTCGATTTAGTGAACGTAGGTTCACTAAAATTTGACTCAAAACATATCTGTAAGTGGGGTTGACCAGAACATTGCATACTTCGCTATTTTGGGCATACTTTACCTTCACTCCGGAGATCCTGAAACAGTATGATGCGAAATGTCTCGGAATTTCATTAGTGCTGACAAGACTGTCGTGATTTCCAAAAAAATCTCGGGTGAGTAAAACAAATCGACGGAGGTCCCTGCGGATGCTTTTATGGTCCATTTACGAGTCGACAAGTCATGATTGATGAAGAAAATTAGATCCTTAACAATTTCCCGAACTAATCTGATTAAGTATAGTCCGATGTTCGTACGACCTTGCAAGCTGGAATTCTGGCCAAATTTAATGAAAAAGGGATCCGCAGTCAACTAGACTACCATACTTGGCAGTGGCTGTAGGCAAACCCGTAAGCGGCTCCAAGAATACTAGCCTCGCTAAAATCAACTCCAATCACAAAGCCATATATCAGTGCCTAAAGCAACGGTGCTCAGACGTGCAGAACGGTGAAAATATCTGCCTGGGTTCCTTCCCCTATACGTTCATAGTGCAGAAGGGACGCACAGCGCAGTCTCGAAAACATTATATCCGAAAAACAGGGTCAGTTACTACTACGACCCAAGTCGCCGTACATCGTGACAGTTTTGGTTAGGGCGATACTAAAGGATCTAGGAGCTTCGAATTGAATAACAAGAATTATGGACCACTAGCGGGATATAATCGTAACGACAAAGAACGGTTCTAGTCTCTGTAAACAATTGATGAAGTGGGGACATTAAGTCTGCTCCAGGACTAGGTTTGGTGATAATGTACTGACAACCACAACGTCCATGAATGGTATTCAATAGTTTTGATACCATTAACTACCTCCATGCATTATAGATCCAAATGAAGGGAAATATCAGAAAGGGTTCGAGGACATCCACACTATCATTGAGGCCGACACGAACAACAGCTTGTGCATATGCAAATGATGAAACAAAACATGTCCGTGTCATTTGTTCCGGTCCTAATTTCATCGACAGTCAGAGTTAGATGTGTGTTCTAATGAAGGAGACTCTGGTTCTCCGTACTGCTTCAACAAGTTTCACATACACTTTAGCGATTATTTGATGGCGAGACAAATAAGTCGAAAAACAAAAAGCTCGCACGGATACTGGCCACCGTAAGAGAATTATTCTAAAAGCTCTGACTTATAAACACTCTGTTGCACTCTGATGCCCTGTTAGAAGCATGGAAGAACTGTACCAAACGTGAAACTAAGCTCTGCAAGTGTACATTCTGCTCGAGTGGTAAAGTGTAAGTGGCTTACGTACTTTTTCACATTATTCGCATTTGATCATTCTATTGTTATCATTCCGGCCTTGGGGGGTTGCTTTGAATACGCTCGTTATTCTCTCGGTTCATCTTTTTACTTGCGTGCTCTGTACTGCTGATATACTCGCGTATACAATATATTTGGTGTAGAATATATATTTAATCCTTTTTTACTCTTTTCCAGTTTCGCTTCATTTACGAATGAGCCCCTATCCCTTAACGTTAGATTAAAAGGTAACATTCAATCAAAACAACCTAGGCGTCCCATAGACTTGAACTGATATCGATATAAATGAGTCACTTAACTCATAAGTGAGTGTACAGCTCATCCATATGTATATATCAGTGAATGCATACTACACCGTCGGACTTAAGAAGTACCGGATCTGGTTCCATTGACATCTCGACGGCAACCCAGAAAATATGTATCAAAACGATTTTAAAATGTATGTCAGCGTTTGAGCTTCGTCTTCTGTTCAGCTTTTGGTGATGAGATAGAATAGTTAATGATTTCTGGTGGCAGACTACGTATCGGACGATGGGATTGCATCAAGGTCTTGCCTGGATCTCGTCTTAGCGAATTTGAATATACAGTTGGACTATACCGCATATGGTAGTCCTAGGATTATCCGAAGAGGAAAATCTAACGATCAGTTGAAATTGTATTGGGATAATCCACACAGTTCATACTACAAATGATCTTCAAGCCAAGTACGAGACATTTGGCTAGCTTACAAGGAAACGCCACCCAGCTAACATCATGAACTCGTTGGTCCAATTCAAAGAGAAATCGGGCCAGTCTGTGATTATGATCAAGTACTTAGGTCCTTAGCCTACATAGGGGCACCTCTAATAAAAGCTACTTTGGCTCGTTCGTTCTGATATGTTACCGCTTTGAAACAAAGAAAACTTATATTTGTAGACTAAACACAATTTAATAAAGTACTCGAGTTTTACGGTGGTTTACAAAATTTGTAATAGTGACGAAAATCAGAAACTATTAGTCTGTAATTTTACTGGGAGATTGTCGTACCGGCCACTAAAGTGGCCGTTTCCCAAACGAATACCCATGTATGTTCCAGTTGTTAAATAATTTAACGAAACACTACATAATGATATATTATTACGCTCAATCATATTTACCGTGTTACCGCTTTCCCGCTTGGCCGGTCGCTTATGCCTTCGCGGCTTCTCTCTCCGCCGCCTTGGCTTTTCAAGTTGGTCCGATTCCGTCCCCGAATCCGGATATCGAATTGCCCTATTTTGCTCGACATTTCGACGCAATAAACGACGGTTATACGCATGAAGAATGTACCGAGTCGCCAGTTTATCTTAAAAGTATGAAATGGATTACAGTATATTATGCTGCAATTTTATACTGAAATGATCTGTAACAATATTCCTGACTTTTAAACTTGTGCACAAATAAGTCTCATAATAATAATTAAATAACTAATAATATCCGTTTGCCTTCCTTTAGTATTTCCAACAGAATCGCCAAGAAGAAATTCATTACATTTTGAAGCCTTGATGCAGAGAACAAATTCCGAACGTATAGTCAGTGTGATGAACATGTTCAAAACCTACGGATTCTATCAATAGTTTGAACTCTTCTTGCAGAGGAAATTTGCGAATGGATTCGACCAAATACTGATATGATTCCCAGTCCTTTGCCAACACTTATTAAGGATATACGCATGTTCACCATTGTTTTACCCTCTTGTAAAAAACTTCCACGATGTAACTTTTTCAGCGCAAAAGTTGCCACAATTTTTTATGCTAATCCCCCCAGTGATTTTAATGTAATAAAGTTTTTTCTCCGCTTATTGAAATATTTCACTTTTCATGAATTTTTGTATGGTAAATTTGCCAAATTTAGCCAAATTTATTTTCATCGAATCAAAATAGCTCAAATATGTAGACGTTTACTTGGACCAATAAGCTTCTTGGAAAGTTGGTTATTTTAGTCATGGGCTTGCGTGACTCGTCCTGATTTCGAGCGATACCGGGCCTAGTTATTATTAGACTGATAAGAGGGTTAACACGCATTACTTGGCCCCGAAAGGATTTTTCAAAAATGTGAAAACCTGTACTTCGAGTATATTTCATGACCCTATTCGGTAAAATAATGCATAAATAGGGAAGCGAACCCTTTCCTTGTCCAAGAGGGGGGATAACGTGGAATGACCAGATATCATAAAATGGTTTCAATAATGGATTTACGCCTGGACTTCAACGTGTTATTCAACGTGTGAATTCGGGGTCGGTCCTATGAGAAGAATTGAAGCTTGAGTCATGACGCGTCGAATAAGCCCACTTTAGAGCCAATCCGACATACTTCACGAAATGACAGACTTAGTGCGTCTGATAGTTTTTCCTTTCGGTTCAGAATCTGTTGGATGGACCTCGAAAGTCACATTGTCGAAATGGACACATTTGGTCATGTATTTTAGTTTTACGCAGTTGTTTCGAGTCGAATGTTTAGCGAACATACTTTGGGATCGTTTCTAAATCATAACAAAATAGAAAAGTCGAAAAGCCATGATTTTCTCACATTTATTTTACAAGAGGGTTAATATAGTAATTATTTATTCAAGTATAAGTTAACGCGATAAGACTACATTTGTCAGCCAATATTAATACAGACAATCGACCCAATTTAATTCAGTTAATTGTAATACAATGAACGAAGTTAAGCTACTAGTAAAAAATATCTCACCAGAATCAAGATATACTGACGGCATGATCTATCAGCGCATGTAATTTTCATTCATTTTAATATCAGTGGCACAAATACAGAACAAAAAACTGACCACATTAAAAATCACCGCCCAAACAGTAACTAAATTGTACTAAATTAAGTAGACCCCAGGGCATCCAATACAATTACCAAAAACATACTCCGATTATTTGTTTTGAAGCTATGGTTCAAAAATGGACAAAATTGACTTTGACCGTACTGAAATTGTATTTTTACGCAGTGGTTTCGAGTCGAATTCTTAGTGAACATACTTTGGGATCTTATCATCTCAAATAGAAAAGTGAATATTACCAATTTTTGTCATCATTTGTCACGTGTTAAGAATTCGAGTGGGGTCTTTGAGACGGATCGAAGCTGGAGCGTCGAATAAGCCTATTTTCGAGCCAATCGGACATACTTCCCGAAATCACATTTTTGTACTCTAATTCCCATACAATTTTACAATATTTTAAAATGTCCGATTTCCCCCGAAATGGGACTCATTGGACGCGAACAGATTTCAGCTACATTTCTTCTCAAGTGATCGACCCCGGATTACTAACCCGCTATGTAGTTATAGTCACTAGAAATCAAAATGTGATTTCTGGAAGTATGTCCGATTGCACGGGTTGGCTAATTCAACGCGTCACGATCCAGCTTCAATTCTTCTCAAAGAACCGACCCCGAATTATTAACACGTCCTGTTTATAGCCCAAAAATGAGATTTATAAAGTATACAATTTTCAACAAATGACAAAAATCACGAATTTTCGCTTTTCTATTTTGTTATGATTTAGAAATGATGCTAAGATACCAAAGTGTGTTCACTAAAATTCGACTCTAATCAACTGCGTAAAAATTAAATTTCAGGGCGGTTAAAATTCAATTTTGTCCATTTTGAACAATATGATTTTTGAGGCCCATAGCTTTAAAATACTCTTATTGGCTGCCTTGGGGGCTAGTACATTTTTTTCAAAAATTCTTTTTCATGTTCTATCTTTAGGGGGGGGCATTCTGACATTTTGCACATTCTGAGAACCGATTCGGAACCGCAAGAAAAAAACTCTAGCAAACTCACTAACTTTAGTTATCCGTATAAAAAATCTGCAATTGAAATACTTCATAGCGCCCACCAAAAATCCGAATACCCCGTTGTCCTCGCATTGTTCATACGCGTTCCAGGGTATAAATGATAGTAGGTGTTCCAATATCATTTATACCCTGGAACGCGTATGGACAATGCGAGGACAACGGGGTATTCGGATTTTTGGTGGGCGCTATGAAGTATTTCAATTGCAGATTTCAATTTTATACGTTTAGAATCTAGGTAGCGACAAATAAAAATAATACAAAGCACGCTCCTAAATTCGAGGCACATGAATCGTCCACCCGGCTTCAGTACACGATAAGCTTCGCTTAGGACTGATTCCATATTTGTGCAATTTCGTATTCCGAATGAAATCGTATAATAATCAAAAGAGTTGTCTTCAAATTCCAAATCGTGCGCATCTGCCGCTCGGAACTGGAGCTTCGTTTCATCAATTTTGGGATTTTCGCGTGCCCGTTTCTCTCCTATGTTCAACATTTTATCGTTTATATCCGCGACTGTAATTTCAAAATCCACCTTCTTTTTTCCATAAGTCTCTTGTGCCTTCATGAGGGCTCTGTAACGAACTATATAAGACTCAAGTCCCCAAGGAGCAGCGATCAAATGATGTCGAATATTGATTGTCTAATTGCTCGTATATTCAATTAGACGGAAAAAATCTAAATAGGTACCAAAACGGTTATTCTAATAATGCGGGTTAACAGTCAGTCTCTTTTGGCACTTGAGTGCCAAGAGCCTACGAATTGGTCATTTTGACCCAATTCTTCCCAGGTTTTGGGAAGATCGTATATATTCCTGTATTTTAGCTTTTACTGCGTGGTTTCGAGTCGAATTTTTAGTGCACATAGGTTAGAACGCGAAATTTCATTCAAATAATATTTTCTCGATCAAATAATATGCCTAGAAATCCAAAAATGTAGCCTACCTAGCTTAATAACAGCTATGTATTATTATTATTATTTACTAATTATCTGTAATTATTTGACATATGTTCGTTATTATTCTTCGTATATCGTATATAGCCTGTCTCTTTTCCAAATTTAATATTTTCAATCGATATTTATTGATTTATAGCCTTATGGCGAAAAGACATCTCAGAATTTTACATTTTTAAACCCATCTGGATGGAAGATTTTATAGCGACACCTCACCGTAAATTCCATAAAAAATACGTAAGCGCAATATAAGTACTTAATTTTGTTTATGCCAACAAGGATACCCAAAGAACATTAATAAAATGAAGCTGAGTTATTGGGGTTAAAGTACTTGGAGTTGTAGTCGGAAATCCGTTGGATTTTGCAAAAAAATATGCTGCTCCAGTGTATACCAATAAGTATATACCAGTAATACTAAATGTTCTGTGGACAGTAAGACCGCCATGTTTTGTCTGTAACGACAATGATACAAAGGAAAAAAACCGAACAAATTTGGATCGAAATAGAGGTCCGACCGCTGAGATAAGGGCAGTTAGATTTTGCAAATCGCTTGGATTTCCACAAAAAAACGAGAAAATGTTGTTGTTCTGCCAAATTAATTACACTGAACGTTTTTCATGAAGGGTATTTGAAATCCCTGTAATAAGTTAAAATCTGAAGCAGCATATTTATGAAATAAGAGCGTTGTGGACGTTTTGTCCGTTCGGGGTATCCACTGGTTAAGGAATAATTAGCTGAACAGTTATAATAAGGTCATTTTCTAGAATGATGCAGGCCGCTTCCAATTGTTTTAAAGGAAAATGGCCTATCGTTTCGTGGCTCAGAAGAAATGTCATCTATTGAATACGTGCATTTTATCACGTTTATCATATATGTATGTAAATTCAGTTATTAAATTCATTAATTTAGAAAATGGCGTACTTTTTCAATTCCCGGTCGCGTTTATTAACCCCTACACTAGAACCTGTTTCATATTGTACCAAGGGCTTATTTCTGCTAAATGAATCGACTAGATACAATTTTACTGCGGTAAAAATGAGGGTTAGTGGAACGGAGTTAACTCACTACTACCTTAAGGCACCACTTTTACAGCTATCAACTTGCTCACCTTAGCGCACCTCATTTTTGAGTTTGAGATTTGAAAAGGCGTTAATTTTAACTCTTGGAGGCATTGCAGTTCGCCGAACTGAATTGAACTAGATTAAGTAGAGAGTTATCTGTTTTAAACCTATGGTCCTCCAAAGTCACATGTCCAAAATGGATAAAATTGACTTTGAGGGTCGTAAACTTTAGTTAACCAATTTCTAGCCCATTTTTTAACCAATTTTGTAAAACCGAACATTATATGCAAGTTAGGACCAAAAATCAGACGTCTAATGGTCAAATAGCCTAATTTCTCTTAACGCACCAATTTTTTGTTCGCCCCTGGTCTAATTATATGTATGATTATTCATATTTGGGTTATTAGATTTTTTCTCCAAAGGATTATTTATTTATTTACTATATCCAAAATTCAACCTCCCTCACTTTTTGAGTCAATGGGATTTTGACCACTTTTGTAAGCCTACATTTAGACATTAGGCACTTCATATTCAAACCATTAGGTTACCAAAAGTTGCGCTGTAGCCTGTTATGTATTTTAGACATTGAATATTTTCTACCTGCAATGTTTAAATGCCTAAATTTAGGCTTACAATAGTGGTCAAAATCCCATTGACTCAAAAAGTGAGGGAGGTTGAATTTGGGATATATTACATTATTTTTTTTTAAATTTTAAGTGGGAATTTTTGACGCTGGGTTTTTAGCCGAAATATTTTATGTTCTATTTTATTACATATTTATATAGAGTTCCTGAATGCGATGTCCCCAGTCCCCCCAGCCATATCGAGCATTCTAGTTCCATTACGTGGTCTTAATTCTTCAACAAACCAATCTTTCCAACAGCGATGGATGCCTAGGGACATGGCATCGTTCATTTGATCGTAGACATCAGCTACATTTGTGAACACGTCGTTCACCTTTCCCTGTTTGTCATGAACCGTTACCGTCTTTGTACCAAAGTGAGTGGTTGTCTGGTTCTCTGTTTCTGCATGACGTGCTGAAAATATCGTTCAGAAATATTTACCGAATCCAAAATATTTCTAAATGGTTAAATTTTAGATTTTTATTGATAATTATTTTTTTTAATCATTTCATAATTATTTTACTAATTGTAATAATTATATAATAATTATTTTTTAATAATATTAATAACTATTTTGGGTTATAATTATTTAGAAAATGACGGACAAAAAGACACGAAGAAAAATTCCCCAATTCTAGTAATTTACAGATTAACCCCGGGACTCGCTACTTGTACATTTTTCCAAGCGTAAAAAGGTTACAAAAGACGTTACTTTGTTTTCAAAAAATAAATTACCTCCATGGCTTTTGAAATTTTCCAATTGATAAACAAAGTCTAGATTCATATTCATAGAAAAATACCATTTTCAAAGAATTATCACCAAATCGGGTTGGACTATAAACCACTCTTAAATGGGTTCATTAACTCCTGGGCACCCTTTGAGCCTATTGTCAGTTTTTCGCGTTTTACTCGAAGCTGAGCCGAGCCAGGTCAGAATGCCCCTCAAATTCCACGCCGCATCTTTTACATCTATTTAGACCGGAAGTACCACCGGAAGTGGTACCTAAAAACTGGAAATTAGTGTTTTGGAGTTAGGAGTCACACAGTATTTTTGCGTTGGATAAATTTTGGTCAACAATTGCCTTAAAAAAATCTACGTTGCCAAATGCAAGGTTGGGTACCTAAAAAATGACAATTGGAAGAGTTCCAATTTTTTACTATTAATGACAGCTTTGTCTTACATATCAACACGTTGACCAATATTTCCGGATAAAATACTCTAGCCCAGATTTTGAGAGAACTTGTGCCCAAAATTACAACCGGAAGTGAACCAAAAAATTCTAAAATTTACATCGAAAATTGAACACCCTATCGACTAGCTATTTCTAATCTGACAATGAAAATTTAAGTCGGCTAGCCCTATCCGTTCTCTCAGAAAATGGATTTCAGCGTTTACGAACTTTTTCGGATTAATTGGGGTTTTCTGTGTTTCATTTTTCTAGACTTCACCTTCTACTCTGATTTCGATGAGTCATGAGTCTAAATTTGGTCAAAAGGGTGCACATGAGTTAATAACTTATTTTCGTTGATGTATTGAGTTAAGGGTAAGAACAAGATAATCAGAGGATTGAACTTAAGGGTATTTCACATATTTATTATCTGTAATATAAATTCAGGACCATAATAATACTCATGTTTCTCGAACCGAAGAATGACCCATTTCTCTTATCAAACCTGTCACGGTCCCGCATAATCCCCTGACGGTTGATGTTCTGAATTGTCTTACTACATTTAACATATTTTGATATTCTCTCTCCACTCGCCTCTCCTATTGGCTGAGAGACGACTGGCTGAGCGGCCAATGGGCGAAAATAGAATAAGCAGCGTGGGAACCTCGTTCCAAGCCGATAATATTCGTCAAAAAAGTGGGTTCGGTAAATGTGGCAAAATGGACAATTTGACCAGTTGTTCGATTTTGGAGAAATCGGAATTTTCGAATATTTTTGTTGTTTACTTGTTTTCGTCTAAAGTTTACCAACCAATGGCTCCATGGAAATTGTTTTCGAATAATTTCGACTCATTTTGAAACAGGGGATGAAACCAGATGGAATTATCTGAAATTATCTGAAAATATCTGAAATTATTTTGTGTGCTACAGTGAAGTCACAAAAAGCGTCCGATTTGAATAGGCCTTTAAATTCCACGCGCGTTGATATTAGGTGTACGGAACTGAAGTCCATGCGAAATACTTTAAACCCAATATTTAGAAATAATTTATTAATATTTTGAAACATGCAAATTAGTAAATGCAGTTTGCGAAATAATATTGAAACTAGTTATATTCACTCATAGCTTTTACAATTTCATCGGATAGATTTCCAATTTTGTTTTCCGATATTATGCCAGATTTTGGCACAACTTGCAGCAGCCGTCTTTTCATCGACTTCTATTTTTGTGTTTCGTCCCAATTCATGGTCAATTAACCATTCATGTATAAAGTGTCTGTACCTTTTCTTAACAACAGAATTAGGTCTAACGGTTGAAGATATCCGGTTTGCCAGGCTCGGTTGGTATTCAACCGGTTAAAAGTTCTTCAATTTATGGGTCAAAAATCTCTGACTCTAAGTCTGCCCCTAGCGTTCGTACTTTGATTCAAACTTCTAAACATAACTTGATCAGCGTGCCATGCTGTCAACCCACGAATTGGACAGACAGAAATTACACCTACGATAGGACATTTTTTGTGACTTCACTGTAAATACCAGTTAATGACTCGCAAGTAAATTCTGATTTATTACTTGGGGAAATCCTTTATGCCTTAGCTGTTATCCTCCATCATTTCAATTGGTCCTCGGAGGAGCATAGTAATATATTGACTAAACTGATCTCTACTTATACACACCTGTCCAGGGGTGAACTTCCCCCTAAAAGCAGTTGACTACACGTATACCAGACTTAGCTAGTCCGATAGAGTTTTTTCTTGCAGAATGTCCAAAGTTGCACTCCTTCCTACAGTTAACCCACTCTAAAGACAAAAATGAGTCGAATAACCCTAATCCGAACAATGTGTCCCTCGTGATGTAGTGTAATTTCGTGAAGTATGTCTGATTGGCTCGAAAGTGGGCTTAATAAAACAAGTATGTTCACTAAAAATTCGACTCGAATCGATGCCCTAGAAGCACCTAATACAGGAAAAAAATTTGTCCAATGTGACTTTTGAGGTCCATAGCTTTAAAACAAACAATCACAGTATGTTACCGATACCTTTGTTGGATGCCCAGAGGCCTTATTAATCTAGCACGATTTAGTTGGGTGAGCTGCCATGCTCCTATGAGCTA
>SCLF01133521.1:0-37840 GCA_004367975.1 Mesochordaeus erythrocephalus
ATAACGATAAAATTGTCTAATACCCGCTCCGCTGATTCTTGTTTGAATTCTGGGCTGAAAGTTCTTCGTTTTATTGTCATAATAAATTAACTGGCGGTATTCTTGGAAACCAAATACAAAGGAGGAAGGGAATCGAGATTGTCTTGAACACCGTTGCGCTACTGCTAGACTATTAGCTCAATGGAGGCTTTTAAATTGATTTTCGGAGCTGCCTCTATTTACCAATATTTGATGGGCGGCTCTCCCGACCCAAAGCGGTTAGTTAGGGGATTTAAGCCGGTTTCTAATTTTAACGTTTATATAAATCTACCTTAACAGCGCTTGCCGATATTTAATACCTGCCTCAATCAATCTAAATCATTATTCACAGTACAAATTTAGACCATTTAGAAACTCGATGGTGGATATATTGGATGGCATAGGTGAACTTGACCTAGCTGAGTTGTATCCTCTGTAGTAGTAGTACGAACGCACATAATTGATCCCTAAAATATTAAATTGCACTTCAATCAGTGCGGCTCGCGAAGCGCGGATCCTAGATCTCCGTTTCGATTCGATTACCTATCTTACCGTATATGGCTTGCTTCTTCGTAAATTGTAGTTCACTCTTCAACATCTTAAATGTTAGATGACACAAGAGGTTAGGATCCGTATGAGTTATTCAAGAAAAATTTTAGGAAGTGCTGCATTAATCGCTGCTCAATTGATGAGTGGTTCAGCTTTTTCTGGCGCCAAAATAGAAAGTGAAGACGGTACTCAATGGTTGAGTGTTGGTGTCGGTGTTCGAGCATCTTATGAATCAGTTGAAAATTCCTCGGCAAGTGCTAATGACTGGTCAAATGATTTCGACTTAAAAAGTGCTCGCATTTATATCAACGGTCAAATCCATGAAAACATCAAATTTGAACTCAATACCGAATGTGTATTCTGCGGCGCTGATGCGTCAGAAGATTACGATATTTTGGATGCTATCGCGAAGTTTGAGTTCACGCCGGCCTTTAATGTCTGGGCGGGACGCATGCTTGTACCTGCTGACCGTGCCGAAATGAGCGGACCTTATTATGCCAATACCTGGGATTTCAATAAAACACCTTTTTACCCTGCTGACCAAAGTACCACTCATAACAGCGATGGTGCCGGTGTTTATGGTCGTGATGAAGGTTTGACCGTTTGGGGTTCATATGGTGAAGAAGCTCGATTTAGCTATGCCGTCGGTGTGTTTGAGGGTTTGGAAGGCTCAAACACCTCTAATCAAGATGACCACTTTTTATATGGTGCACGTTTAAGTTACAACTTCTTAAGTGTCGAGAAGAACCCTGGTTATTACACCAGTAGTACTTATTATGGTAGTGCAGGTGACATTTTGACTGTCGGTTTAGCAATGCAATACCAAGAAGATGGCACGGGTACCGCTCTGGATCCAGGTGATTTCACAGGTTACAGCATTGACGCTTTATATGAAACCGTCCTTGCCAATGACGGAGTCGCGACTGTTGAAGCGGAATATAAAGACTTTGATACCGATAGCAAAACTGGCGGATTGGGCCTCTTTGAAGGTGATGCTTGGACAGCCACCGCGTTATATCTCCTCCCCACTAAACTGGGTATTGGCAAAATCCAACCTTACGTTCGCTTTACTGATATAAGCCCAAATTCTGGTGCAGATACCGATGAGCTTGATATCGGTTTTAACTACATTATCAGTGGTCACAATGCGCGAATTTCTGTCATGTACCAAACGGGCAATATTGTATCTTCTGGCGGTCAAGACCTTGATGCCTTCAAAGTTGGCGTTCAGTACCAATATTAATTCCTCTTCCCTTTTAAGATTTTCGGAGAAATGAAACATGCGTAAACAACAAGGTTTTAAACATAATTTAGTCGCATCATTAGTCGCAGGCAGTGTCTTAATGACTGCAATGTCTGGTTCGATATATGCGGAAGATGGCACGATAAAAGTGGGGGTTTTACATTCGCTCTCAGGCACGATGGCGATCAGTGAAACAACACTGAAAGACACCATGTTAATGCTGATTGAAGAACAGAACAAGAAAGGCGGATTGTTGGGGAAACAATTGGAAGCAGTTGTGGTTGACCCCGCTTCAAACTGGCCCTTATTTGCTGAAAAAGCAAAAGAATTAGTTGAAAAAGATAAAGTGTCAGCGGTGTTCGGCTGCTGGACATCGGTATCACGTAAATCGGTATTGCCCGTCTTTGAAGAGGCCAACAGCTTATTGTTTTATCCGGTGCAATATGAAGGTGAGGAGTCATCTAAAAATATCTTCTACACTGGTGCAGCACCAAATCAACAAGCGATTCCTGCGGTTGATTACTTGATGAATGAGCTTGAAGTTGAACGCTGGGTACTTGCCGGTACGGACTATGTTTACCCACGTACAACCAATAGAATTCTTGAGGCTTACTTGGAATCAAAAGGTGTTGCGGCTGAAGATATCATGCTCAATTACACGCCGTTTGGACATTCCGATTGGCAGTCAATTGTCTCTGATGTTAAGAAATTTGGTTCTGCCGGTAAAAAAACGGCTGTTGTTTCAACAATTAATGGTGATGCTAATGTGCCTTTTTATAAAGAGTTAGCTAACCAGGGTCTCTCAGCAGAAGATATTCCTGTTATTGCTTTCTCAGTTGGTGAGGAAGAGTTGTCAGGAATGGATACCAAGCCACTGGTTGGCCATCTCGCTGCATGGAACTACTTTATGAGTGTGGATGTCGACAGTAACTCTGACTTTATTGCTGCCTGGCATGATTACACTAAAGATGCAAACCGTGTCACCAATGACCCGATGGAAGCCCATTATATTGGTTTCAATATGTGGGTAAAGGCGGTAGAAAAAGCGGGAACAACTGATCCTGACGCCGTTCAAGAAGCGATTATTGGTATTTCAGTCCCTAACTTAACCGGTGGCTACTCAGCCATGATGCCAAATCACCACATCACTAAACCTGTATTAATAGGTGAAATTCAGGATGATGGTCAATTTGGTACCGTTTGGGAGACCTCTGGTTTAGTTGCTGGTGATGCATGGTCAAACTTTTTGGAAGGATCTAAAGATATTATTTCCGATTGGCGGACACCGTTATCTTGCGGTAACTACAACGTGAAAACAGCCAGATGTTCTGGTCAAAACTTTTAAGTTAGACCGCTAATAAGAGTAGGTGCATAGCCCATCAGGGTTATGCACTTTTCTTGTTGAATATCCGTATTAGAAATTTACGTTATTTCCAATTGATCTGTTTTTGAATAGGTTTATCTCTATTCAAAAATGTCATCAATTCCATTTTGATGAGTTAATGCAATGAAGTACATAGTTAAATTTTTATTGGTTCTGATTGTTACTGCCTTACCCATTCTATCAGTAGTCTCAGCAGCCGATAAACCAGCACCGCCTGATTTTCCCTCTGCTTTAGCTGATCTCACTGCCTCCAAGTTAAAAATGCGTAGTCAAGGTGTCGATGCCATCACAGCCACTGGAGATGCACGCCTACCTCGTGTTATTAAAGCCCTCTTAGGTAGCGCGCTGTATTACAGGAAGGCAGATAAAATTATAGCCATCATCTCTAACGATAATGAGATAACAACAATAAAAAATGTGTTGACCGGTGAAGCGATGATAGGCCCGCCTGGCAAAGCTTGGAAGAAGATTATTATCAATAACAGCATTCGGACAAAATTACGTGATGCTTTAGCCATGATCGAGCTTAACGATGAGTCTGCTGATGTCCGTATTAATGCCATCCGACAAGCCTTGGGCCAAATTGATATTAAGCAAATTACAGCCTTAGAAACCCGCCTTGCGATCGAGTCCGATGACGATGTTAAAACATTACTTAATGTTGCGATTGCAACATTAAAGCTTAAGTCGGGGGAAGGTGACGCATTAACACACATTGCAACCGTTAAAGAGAATGTTCACCCCAGTGTTCGGCAAATGCTAGCAGGGGTTATTGCTAGTGATGTTGATCTCAAAACAAAAAAAATGGCTCGGTCTGCATTAAAAAATATTGATGCAAAAGTACAAAACTACAACAAGATAGAAACCCTATTTTTTGGCTTAAGCCTGGGATCGGTTTTGGTGTTAGCGGCGATTGGGCTTGCCATCACTTTTGGGGTGATGGGCGTTATTAATATGGCCCACGGCGAACTGATTATGCTCGGTGCTTATACCACTTATGTCGTGCAATTATGGCTGCCGAATCTGATTGAGTATTCTGTGATTATCGCTATTCCTCTGGCATTCCTGGTGTCCGGAACGGTAGGGATTATGATTGAGCGCGGCATCATTCGCTTTTTATATGGCCGTCCGTTGGAAACATTGTTAGCAACTTTTGGCGTTAGCTTAGTACTTCAACAAGTCGTTCGCTCTTTATTTGGCCCACTCAATATGGCAGTAGAGACGCCGACATGGATGAGTGGCGTTTGGCAAGTCAATGACGCTTTGGCGCTCACTTGGAATCGGCTTTATATCGTGCTCTTCAGCTTGATTGTATTTGCTGCTTTATTTGTCATCCTCAATAGAACCCGCTTGGGTTTACAGGTTCGGGCGGTTTCTCAAAACCGTGCTATGGCCGGTTCGATGGGAGTTAAAACAAATTGGGTCGATGCAATGACCTTTGGCTTGGGTTCAGGCATCGCTGGTGTGGCGGGCGTGGCGTTAAGTCAACTTACTAATGTTGGGCCAAACCTTGGGCAGGCTTACATTATCGACTCATTCATGGTGGTTGTGTTTGGTGGCGTGGGTAATTTGTGGGGAACCTTAATCTCGGGCTTGGGTTTAGGCATCACTAATAAATTGCTCGAACCATGGGCAGGTGCCGTATTAGCAAAAATATTGGTTTTAATATTCATCATTTTATTTATTCAGAAACGACCCAAAGGGCTGTTTCCACAAAAAGGCCGTTCGGCTTAAAACAAGATTAAATCAATGAATAAACTCAATGTGATGGAGAGAGATAATGTTAACAAAAGTGCTTAAAAATGATCGTGGTGGCCAAGTTTTCTTAACGGTGCTTTTGGCCGTTAGTGTGATTGTGCCATTACTTAACTTGCTAGTGCCTGAAGGTAATGTGTTTCATCTAAGCACCTATACTGTCACCTTGCTCGGCAAATATTTAACCTATGCTTTATTAGCTATAGCCGTCGACTTAGTCTGGGGAGTTTTGGGTATTTTAACCCTAGGACACGGTGCTTTTTTTGCTCTGGGTGGGTACGCCATGGGCATGTATTTGATGCGTCAAATTGGTGATCGTGGTGTGTATGGCGATCCTGTGTTACCGGACTTTATGATTTTCCTAGATTGGAAAGAGTTGCCTTGGTTCTGGTTAGGGTTTGACCAATTTTGGTTTGCAGCCTTGATGATCATCTTGGTGCCCGGTGTCATTGCCTACTTATTTGGTTGGTTGACCTTCCGGTCCCGTGTCACGGGCGTGTATTTATCGATTATCACGCAGGCATTGACCTATGCACTGATGCTGGCTTTTTTCCGTAATGAAATGGGCTTTGGTGGTAATAATGGTCTGACTGATTTCAAGGAAATTCTTGGCTTTTCATTACAAAGTGATGCCACCAAAATTAGTTTGTTTCTTGCTTCAGCTGTTGCGCTCGCAGGCGGTTATATTGCCTGTCGTGCCATCGTTCAATCTAAGTTAGGTCGCGTCGCCATTGCGGTACGAGATGGCGAAGATCGATTACGCTTTATCGGATACCGCGTTGAAAATGTTAAATTATGGATTTTCACGTTTTCGGCCATTTTGGCTGGCATCGCCGGTGCGTTGTATGTCCCTCAGGTGGCGATTATCAATCCGGGTGAATTTTCACCCTTGTTTTCAATAGAAGTCGTGATATGGGTTGCCATCGGTGGCCGCTCTACACTCTATGGTGCTGTGATTGGTGCCATTCTCGTGAACTTATCTAAAACCTACTTTACCGGTGCCCTGCCTGAAGTTTGGCTCTACGCTTTAGGTGGCTTATTCATCTTTGCCACAATGTATTTGCCTCGTGGCGTTGCCGGTTTATTCAATCGTCATAAGCAGGTGCAAGCATGAGTGTATTAGATGATGTCCGTAAAACAATGCGTCGTGATCAGGTCTTTGATTTTTTAATGCCTGATATCAACCCTAATCTTGATGTAAAGAAAAATATTATTCTGTACATGGAGGACGTGTCGGTGAGTTTCGATGGCTTTAAGGCTATCAACGACCTCAACCTTTACATCAATGATGGTGAGCTACGTTGTATTATCGGTCCTAATGGGGCGGGTAAAACGACAATGATGGATATTATTACCGGCAAAACACGACCTGATAATGGCACGGTGTATTTCGGTCAAACCTTGAATTTATTGAACATGGGTGAACCAGATATTGCTAACGCTGGTGTCGGACGTAAATTTCAAAAGCCAACCGTGTTTGAAAACCATACCGTGTTCGAAAATTTAGAATTGGCCATGCACGGCAATAAAGGTGTTTGGACGACTTTATTTGCACGATTAACGGGGGAGAAACGTGATGATATCGATCGTATTTTAGTCAAAATTGGTTTACAAGAACATGGTCTGCAACGGGCAGGATCGCTGTCTCATGGCCAGAAACAATGGCTAGAAATTGGCATGTTGCTGATGCAGCGACCACGGCTGTTATTGGTTGATGAGCCAGTGGCGGGTATGACACACCAAGAAATGGATAAGACAGGTCAGTTATTAACCTCATTGGCAGGTGAACATTCCGTGGTGGTGGTTGAGCATGATATGGATTTTGTACGTTCTATTGCTAAAACCGTCACAGTCTTGCACCAAGGTTCGGTGTTGGCTGAAGGCAGTATGGATGAAATTCAAAATGATCAGCATGTTATTGACGTTTATCTAGGGAGTTAGCCATGTTGAAAATTAAACAACTGAATCAGTTCTACGGTGAAAGCCATACTTTATGGGACTTAGAGTTAGATATCGCTAAAGGAAAATGTACCTGCATTATAGGGCGTAACGGTGTCGGTAAAACGACTTTGGTGCAAAGTGTGATGGGCATATTGCCTGTGCGATCGGGCAGTATGGTTTTTGACGGCCAAGAATTGACCCAGTTTTCTGCCGAACAACGTGCAGGTTTGGGGATAGGCTATGTGCCACAAGGACGACAAATATTTCCGTTGTTAACGGTAGAAGAGAACCTTAAAATCGGCTTGTCGGCGCGTAGAGATAAAATAAGAACAATTCCTGATTTTATTTATGAGATGTTTCCGGTCTTAAAAGACATGTTGGGTCGTCGTGGTGGTGACTTGTCTGGTGGACAGCAGCAGCAATTAGCGATTGGACGCGCCTTGGTTCTGGATCCGACGATGTTGATTTTAGATGAACCGACTGAAGGTATTCAACCCAACATTGTACAAGAGATTGGTGACATTATTAATCGTCTCAATAAGGAAATTGGTTTAACTGTTTTACTGGTCGAACAAAAATTACCCATCACGCGAAAAATCGCTGATCACTTCGTCATTCTGGAACGTGGTAGAGCGGTAATAAACGGCGATATTTCTGATCTCAGTGACGATCTTGTGAGCGAGTATCTGACGGTATGAGTCACGTGGCCGACTCAGCCAACACCACATCGTCTGGTTGGCAGGCACAACTCGATTTGCAGTTTTGCCATCGCAACAAAAAAACTGTGTTAGCACAACGTCGCCAACGTGGGCCCTTAAGTGTTCAACGTGCTTTTTATCCCGAAGGTAATGTCTGTCATTTATATATACTTCACCCACCAGGCGGCGTCGTCGGCGGTGATACGCTGACAATTAATGCCGATATTCAAACAGATGCGCACGCTTTATTAACCACACCTGGTGCGACCAAGTTTTATCGTAGCCAGGGTAACACTGCCCACCAGCAACAAAACTTGCATGTTGCTGAACTGGGCACGTTGGAATGGCTGCCACAAGAAAATATCTATTTCCCGGGCGCGCAGGTTCGGATGCATACGCGGATAGATTTAGCCGTTAATACGCAATTTATTGCTTGGGAAACCCATTGCCTCGGCTTACCAGCCAATCATGAGCGCTTCTCGTCTGGCCAATTAGATTTAGATTTTTCTTGCTATAAAGATGGTCGTCCGGTGGTGATGGAACGCATGCAAATAACAGCAAGAAGATTAGCTGCACCGACCGGTTTACGCGATCACCCTGTCATGGCCACACTCATTGCTAGCCCGGCAGATCAGCATATGTTAGATGCCGTTCGCGACATTCTCCCGCAAGGCCACGTACCCATTCTCTCTGCGACTTTGATCGAAGACTGTTTATTGGTCCGATACTTGGGAAAATCGACAGCTGAATGTCGCCAGCTCTTCACGCCAATATGGGCAATATTAAGGCCCGCCATCTTAAAAAGAACGGCTTGCCCTCCACGGATATGGGCGACTTAAACTAGGATTAACGAGATGAACTTAACCCCGAGAGAAAAAGATAAATTATTGCTCTTTACCGCTGGCTTATTAGCAGAGCGTCGTAAAGAGCGTGGTTTGCAACTGAACCATCCAGAAGCTATTGCTTATATCAGTGCTGCCATTTTAGAAGGTGCTCGTGATGGCAAAAGTGTGGCCGAACTAATGAATTATGGCCGGACGCTATTAAGCCGTGATGACGTGATGTCTGGGATTGCTGAGATGATCCATGATGTGCAGGTTGAAGCCACATTCCCGGATGGCACTAAGTTGGTCACTGTCCATGATCCTATTGTTTGATATGGCATTACAGGAGCTTCAATCATGATCCCAGGTGAAATCATCGTTGCCGAAGGCGACATCACGCTTAATGCAGGGCGAGAAACGATCATAGTTGATGTGGCTAACCTCGGAGATCGGCCGATACAAGTCGGGTCGCATTACCACTTTTTTGAAACGAACCCCGCCTTAAAATTTGATCGTAAAAAAACCTATGGCTTTAGGCTTAATATCGCAGCAGGTACCGCGATACGATTCGAACCAGGACAAACACGAGAAGTTGAGTTGGTCGCCTATGCAGGTGATCGTAAGGTTTACGGTTTCAACGCCGAAGTAATGGGTGTTTTGGAGACGCGATCATGAGCAGCATTAGTAGACAAGCCTATATGGAAATGTATGGGCCTACGACCGGTGACCGTGTTCAACTAGGCGATACGGCACTTTGGATTAAAGTCGAAGATGACCACACTGTCTATGGTGATGAAGTTAAGTTTGGTGGCGGAAAAGTCATTCGTGATGGCATGGGTCAATGCCAACGTGTTGATGCTGACGTGGTTGATGTGGTTATCACTAATGCATTAATACTGGATCATTGGGGCATTATTAAAGCCGATGTAGGCATCAAACACGGCCGTATCGTAGCTATTGGTAAGGCGGGAAATCCTGATGTGCAACCTGAGGTTACTATTTTAGTAGGCCCTGGTACTGAAGTAATCGCTGGCGAAGGCAAGATTTTAACAGCCGGTGGCATTGATTCTCATATCCATTTTATCTGTCCACAGCAAGTAGAAGAAGCCTTAATGTCCGGCGTGACAACCATGTTAGGAGGCGGCACTGGGCCTGCAACCGGCACCAATGCCACAACGTGCACGCCGGGCATCTGGAATATGCATCGCATGTTGCAAGCAGCGGAAGATTTGCCGATGAATATTGGTTATCTCGGTAAGGGCAATGCAAGCAAGCCAGAACCTCTTGAAGAGCAAGTTAAGGCGGGAGCTATCGGTCTCAAACTGCATGAAGATTGGGGCACAACACCAGCATCAATTGATACCTGCTTATCAGTGGCTGAAGAAATGGATGTGCAAGTCGCTATTCATACTGACACCTTGAATGAGTCAGGTTTTGTTGAACATACTTTGGCTGCAATGAAAGGCAGGACTATTCATACCTATCATACCGAAGGTGCAGGCGGTGGCCATGCCCCCGATATCATAAAAGCCTGTGGCGAATCATTTGTTTTACCGTCGTCGACTAACCCAACCAGACCTTACACCATTAATACTGTTGATGAGCATTTAGATATGCTGATGGTATGTCATCACCTTGACCCCAATATTGCTGAAGATGTGGCATTTGCTGAATCCCGAATTAGGCGAGAGACCATTGCGGCAGAGGATATTTTGCATGATTTAGGGGCATTTTCAATGATCGCCTCTGATTCGCAAGCAATGGGCCGTGTTGGCGAGGTGATCACGCGAACATGGCAAACTGCTCATAAAATGAAAGTACAACGCGGTCCGTTAGAGTCAGATACCGATGCCGATAATTTTAGAGCGAAACGTTATATCGCTAAATACACCATTAACCCAGCAATAACACATGGCATTTCACATGAAGTTGGCTCGGTAGAGGTTGGTAAGCTGGCTGATCTTGTACTGTGGGATCCGGCCTTTTTTGCAACTAAACCCAACTTAATTATCAAGGGAGGCATGATTGTCGCCGCACCGATGGGCGATCCTAATGCCTCTATCCCAACGCCTCAACCTGTGCATTATCGACTTATGTTTGCAGCACTTGGTGGCGCACGCCATGCAACAAGGATGACCTTTGTTTCACAAGCTGCAGAAAAAGATAATATCGCCAAGCAACTTGGATTGAAAAGCATGATCGGCATCGTAAAAAACTGCCGTAATATCACTAAGGCCGATATGATTCTGAACGACTACCAACCAAAAATCGAGGTTGATTCTCAGACCTATCAGGTGTTTGCCGATGGTGAATTATTAAGCTGTGAACCCGCTACCGAATTGCCGTTAGCCCAACGTTATTTTCTATTTTAATATGATTGACTTACATAAAAAGCTCACACAACAAACAGCAGAACACGCCACGTTAACTCTGCCGTTGGCCAGTCGGGTTAAAAGCCGCTTACGGGCTGTACTCGACGATGGACGAGATGTCGGCTTGTATTTAGAACGGGGACAAGTACTCCAGAATGGCGATTTGTTAACAGGTGAGCAAGGCATCATTGTCAAAGTTATCGCAGCAAATGAAGCGGTGTCAATCGTGAGCTGTGACGACGCTTGGCTATTGGCACGCGCGTGCTACCACCTCGGTAACCGCCATGTCGCACTCCAGATTAACCCCGGGCGTATTCAATATTTACATGATCATGTTTTAGACGACATGTTGACGGGATTGGGCCTAACCGTCTTGGTTGAACAAGCACCCTTTGAACCTGAGTCTGGGGCTTATGGTAGTCACGCAAGCAGTCATCATGGTCATCACCACCATTAAACTCAAAGGAAACCACTATGAACAAATTTTTCTTATTGATAAGCACATTATTCCCAACCATTGCTTTAGCCCATGAGCAACATGGTGCGACGTTAATGGATAATCTTTGGCATGTTTTAGCCAATCCAGAACATGCATGGCCTTTAACCGTTGCACTGGTCATTACGGTCGCTGTTGCCTACCTTAAAGCACGCCATTGAAGCTGCAATTTCTATGAGCTCAATTGCTGACACTCACCTCATCCGCTTGATGCAGTTATCAAGCAGTGCTTTGCCCGTAGGCGGCTTTACCTACTCACAAGGCCTGGAATGGGCAGTTGAATGCGGCTGGGTTCTTACCGAAGAGGACTTGCGGGATTGGATAGCAGACTTGATAGACACCAACCTTTATTCTCTTGAAATACCCCTTTTAGTGAGAATGATGCGCGCTTGCAGTGATCAAGACCCACTCGCTTTAGCACGCTGGATCGACATCTTACTTGCACACCGTGAAAGCAGTGAGTTAAGGCTAGAAGAGATGAACCGAGGCCGAGCAATGGTGCGATTGCTGGCAGATTTAGAGGTAGATCTGGCACTAGAATGGCCATTGGTTTTGGCAAAATCTCAGACTGCAGGCTTTGCACTTGCCCTCACCCAATACCAGATTCCGTTAGCTAGTGGTGCACAGGGGTTTGCTTGGGCATGGTTAGAAAATATCGTCATTTCTGGCGTTAAGCTTATTCCATTAGGTCAAATGGCAGGGCAGCGAATTTTACGTGACCTCGGCCAACCTTTAGCCATCGCAGTCGAACAAGGATTGCAAATAACTGATGACAATATCGGCAGCTCATCACCTGCTTTAGCTTATGCCAGCGCACGACACGAAACACAGTACACACGTTTATTTAGATCCTAATAAAGAAAATATTATGAATACAAAAACAGCCCCTTTACGTATTGGCGTCGGTGGTCCAGTTGGCTCCGGCAAGACTGCATTACTCGATGCCTTATGCAAAACGATGCGAGATGATTATCAATTAGCGGTGGTGACTAATGATATTTACACCAAGGAAGATGCCCAGTTTTTAACAAAAAGTGAAGCACTTTCCGCTGATCGAATCGTCGGAGTGGAGACAGGAGGTTGTCCACATACTGCCATTAGAGAAGATGCCTCGATGAATTTGGCGGCCGTCGAAGATCTAAGTAATCAATTCCCTGATTTAGATTTAATCTTCATTGAAAGCGGTGGCGATAATCTATCGGCAACATTCAGCCCTGAATTGGCAGACATTACGATTTATGTGATCGATGTGGCAGAAGGTGAAAAGATACCAAGAAAAGGTGGCCCAGGTATTACCCGGTCAGATTTATTAGTGATAAATAAAATTGATCTCGCGCCCTATGTTGGCGCTTCATTAGAGGTAATGGAGAGTGATACTAAACGAATGCGTGTTGATAAACCTTATGTTTTTACCAACCTTAAAGTAGCTCAAGGATTGAAGGATATTGTTGACTTCATCATCAAGGAAGGCATGCTTCAAACCAAGAGGTAAACTAGGTTATTTCAGGGCTATCTGCTTAATAATTATTAAGGACCCAATGGCCTCAGAAAACATACTCTAGATTGTCCAGTGATTTGCGCTGTCGGATATCTAGTATAGATTCAATTGGATTAAGAACAGTCTGAAAATCAGCTAACATGCCACCTAATTTGGGTGTGAAGCGAATGTCTGCTATTGGCTGTGAGTTCAACCGGTTGATGCAACACATATATTAAATCGTTCTGCTGGTGTTTCAAAGTTTAGTGTCTTTCTAAGGCGTTCATTCAGACGTCGTGCCAGTCCGATGCCGGACTGATCAAATAGTATTAGTTGTACCGTGCTATTCTTTAGGACTATCGAGAAGGCGAAGTAATCGCTTACATACCCTTTTCTGTAAAGATTACAGCCATAACCTTGCTTATTTTTAAAAAATACTTAACGTAACTAATATCAACACCTACATATGATATAATTATCAATACGTTGCTACTTAATAGTGCTTATCAAGGTATCTCTAGTCTTTTTAACTCATCCACTTTAGGTTTGTAACATTTTTACAACAAAAGGCACGTAGTTACCCTTAGGGTCATCCTAAACAGATCACTTAAAAGCTTGATCTAGTTCACACTTCGCATTAAATTAACTTATCGCTAAAAATACTAATGGGAAGAAAACGATGATGTTATTCAAAAAGATATTGCCTCTTGCACTACTTATGACGTCTCATACCGTCTTTGCTGAAACTGAGTTTTTAACGACTTATACCGATGTCGAGAGCGTTAACGAGGCTAAAGTACGTTTAGGAAAACAAGATGTATTAGAATCAGATTTGATTCGTACTCATTATATTGTCGAAAGAGATTTAGACTCTAAGAAAGTTACTTTTAGACCTCTGAAAGACCAACTTGCGGCTTACTCCTTCGCGCCGTAATGATTATTTTACTCTCAGACTTTTACTCAATTATTTGAAAGTCAGTTAAATAGATTAACTCGCAGGAACCACCACTGGTGTCTTCACCTGTTAACGAACTTTGCCAGTACCACATTGGTTACCATTGACATCGACTCTCACTAAAAAGCTGTCAAGCGCGACTAATTGCCCTTCTTTTACGCTATCTAGTTTAGATGCTATCCACTCTTCGAATGGCATCATCTGCCATTCGCGCTTTGGGTTGCTATCTCTCTGCGTGGAATAAGAAACACCTCTACTGACCAATGATACCACCGTCCTGATTGTCAAAGTGTATTTTATTGGTCACATTTTGATCCGACATTTGTCCCCAGCCCAAAGCAAGCTCGACAGGGGAGAGTTCACTTTATTGGCCCAAGTGGCAATTTTCCTTAGCTCGGACTTCCGCTTGCAATTAAAAGTCTGCCAGCGGCGTTATTTTACGGCCTTTGAACTGGAATGGTTGTGCTTGCTTTATTTCTTGTTGAATGGGTATTTCTGGGGCTTTAACATCAGGGCTTAATGTGATCATTTCGCTACCACCGGTGAACTTCCACAATAAAAAAATCATAAAACCAACGATCCATAGTCGTCCCATTATGAATCGCCTTTGAGTACTAAATATTTATTCGCCAACACAATCAGTAATAAAACAGGTAATCCCATCAATGCTGTGATTAAGAAGAACTGTTCGTAGCCCATGCTCTCGACTATCGTGCCAGAGTAACCCCCTAATATTTTAGGTAATAATGTCATCAAAGAACTGAAAATAGCATATTGCATCGCTGTGAATGAAATATTCGTTAGACTTGATAGAAAGGCGATAAAAGCAGCACTGGCTAAGCCGGCCGACAAATTATCTGCTGCGATCACAATATAGAGCATTGTAATGTCATGGCCCATCTGTGCCAGCAACATAAATAACAGATTAGTGAGCGCTGATAATGCAGCCCCTAGAAATAAAATAGGCATCACACCAAATCGAATAGCCAATAAGCCGCCCAGAAACCCACCTAATATTGTCATCGCTAAACCAAAACTTTTTACAACACTGGCGATCACCGGCTTGCTAAATCCCAAATCTTGGTAAAAAACGTTAGAAATGACTCCAAGCACAATATCTGAAATACGATACAGACCGACTAGGGCCAATAATAATAGTGCGAGTGTTAAACCATAACGCTGAAAAAAATCTTTTATTGGGGCTATATAGGTTTGTGCTACTTGCTGTTGCCTCACCACTCCTAACGTTATCAACCCTTTTGCAATGATTGCCACTAGTCCCAACGCAAGGCTAAATCGACAAAGTTCAACTAGAAAGCTGGCTAAATTTCTATTGGCAAGCCACGTGTTCAATGTCGCTTTTGCAGTTTGCGACAACTCAGCACTGTAATAAAAAGCAGCAATGAACCCTGCTACAGACAACACAAACAAGAGTAAAAAAGAGAGATAGTCTTGCTGGGAATGCACCAATTGGTCATTTTGCCGTTCATCAGGTTCATCAATCATAAACGTCGTTATCACGCCAATAAGCATGACTGATGCCATGAACAGATAAGTTAACTGCCACGCTTGGTAGTCATACACCTCTTTTGTTGAGCCAAAATAACTCGCCAAATATAGTCCACCCGCACCTGCCAACAACATACCCACACGATAACCCGCGATATAACTTGATGCCATTAAAGATTGTAAATCAATGTCTGCCGATTCGATTCGGTAAGCATCAATCACGATATCTTGTGTTGCGGATGAGAAGCCTAGAAATACGGCAGCCCAAGCCATTGCTGTTAAGGTATCCGTTGCGGGATCAATCGATGCCATTAAGCTAATCGATGCAATGATCATGAGCTGTGATAATAAGAGCCAAGCACGTCGACGGCCAAGCCAGTTTGTTAACAATGGAATGGCCAATTTATCAGCCAATGGTGCCCAAACAAATTTAAATGAATAACCTAATGCTGCCCAACTAAAATAGGTTACTGCTGCACGCTCAACACCCGCTTCGCGTAGCCATAAACTCAATGATGAAAATATCAATAAGATGGGTATGCCCGCAGAGATGCCTAAAAAAAGCATTGTCACCACTCTCGGGTGACGAAATGCTTTAACACTCTCTGCCCAACTTCTAGTCTTTATAACGTTGGTCATTCGCCGGGGATAACATAGTCATAATCAATAATCAGTGGTGCATGGTCAGAAAAGCTTTCTTCACGATAAATTTCCGTGGTTTGTACTGTGCCTTTTAAACTTGGCGATAAGATATGATAGTCAATCCGCCACCCCACATTATTGGCCCTAGCTTGTCCGCGGTTCGACCACCAAGTGTATTTGTGTTCTTCCTGTTCTAATTCTCGAAACGCATCAACAAACCCCATGTCATCAAACAAAGTATCCAACCAAGCCCGCTCTTCTGGTAAAAACCCCGAGTTCTTTAAATTGCCTTTCCAATTACGAATATCCTCATTTTTATGCGCGATATTCCAATCACCACAGACAATATAATCTCTATCCGACGCCTTCATTTCTTCTAGTTTTAACATCATATGATCCATACAGCGATATTTTAGCTGCTGGCGCTCTTCTTTAGATGAGCCAGATGGCATATAAAGAGAGATAACGCTTAAATTACCAAATTTTGCCTCAATATAACGACCTTCGGTATCAAACTCATCATTACCCATGCCTACAGTCACTTCGTCTGGCTTGTGTTGGCAATACAGTGCAACACCGCTATAACCTTTCTTTTGCGCATCATGATAAAAACAATGATAGCCCGCAGGGTGATAGAGTTCATCGGCAAGCTGATCGACTTGGGCTTTCGTTTCTTGAATACAGACTACATAAGATTGTGTTTTTGCCACCCAATCAAAGAAGCCTTTCCTCCCCGCAGCCCGAATACCGTTAACATTGGCCGTCACAATTTTCATTGTTTTACCCTATAAGTTTGTAATGTCGGTTATCATACCAAGGAATAACAGAAAACGTTTGATAGGCTACTGCTCTGGGTTCGCTACCGCTATTGTCAGTCATACATTCGGACTCATTAAAATTAGGTCTTTACAAATTAGATCTAAATCAGGATAATGCTCTGTTCTTTAAGTATATAAGCTGGTTTTCAGGAGACACACTTTGGCCAACTCAGCACAAGCAAAAAAACGCGCTCGTCAAGCGGAAGATAGCCGCCAACGTAACGCAAGTCAACGTTCAGCAATGCGCACAAGTGTTAAATCACTTCAAAAAGCGATTGCAGCTGGCGATAAAGAGCAAGCAACTGCCGCATATCAAGCTGCTGTTCCCGCTTTAGATCGTCTAGCACGCAAGGGGCTTATTCATAAAAACGCAGCTGCTCGTAGTAAAAGTCGTTTGAATAAAGCAGTTCGCGCACTCTAATCGTCTCGCGATCATGTTTTAGTAAAAAACCGACGCCAAGTCGGTTTTTTTATGCCTCCCTTTTCTTGTAAAGCCCCCCCTTCAATCCATTCATTTCACCCTCCCATTCTTAACGGTTCTGACTTTTTATGAATTTTGGTGTTCTCGCGCTCTCTTTATGCAAAGCATTACTCAGTACAGGTAATGTGTTGCTGGTTGCTGTTACAGCTTTAATCGGTCAATCCCTTGCACCTGACCCTCTCTGGGTTACTCTACCTGTTGCCTTCCAATTTATTGGTTTAATGTGTGCGACTATTCCCGCCTCCTTGATCATGGAAAAAATTGGCAGAAAGAATGGATTTTACCTCGGTAACGCTCTAGGCATTGTCGGTGCCATCTTGAGTATTCAAGCTCTTTACGCTGCTTCGTTTTGGTTATTTTGTACTGGAACTTTCTTTTTAGGGATTGGTATTGGGTTTGGCACTCTTTACCGCTTTGCTGCCGTTGAAATGTGTGAGACGCCCTATCGTGCTAAAGCGATTTCAATCATTATGGCAGGGGGCGTATTAGCCGCCATTGCTGGGCCAAACTTGGCTATCTTCAGCCAAGACTTCGTCCAAAATATCCCTTTTGTGGGTGCCTTTTGGGGCTTACTTATCCTTTATATTGCCGCAATGTTAGTGCTAGCCCTAGTAAAATTCCCGCCACAAGTTGTCCATGCTCCAGATGTCGTCACGCGTCCGGTGATGGATATCATTTTACAGCCCATCTTTCTCGTATCAGTCATCGCTGGCATGGTCAGCTATGTTGTAATGAACTTGTTAATGACTGCGACGCCTTTGGCTATGCACCACCAAGGGTTTCATTTTAACCAATCCGCCTTTGTCATTGAGCTACATGCGCTCGGCATGTTTTTACCTGGTTTTTTTACAGGTGACTTAATCAAGCGATTTGGTACTATTCCTATTTTAATGATTGGTGCTTTGATTATGCTCGTATGTATTGGCATTAATCTCAATGGCCAATCTGAACTGCATTTTTCGGTTTCACTCTTTTTATTAGGCTTGGGCTGGAATTTTATGTTTGTCAGTGCCACATACCTTGTTACCGGGGCCTACTCAGAAGCCGAGAAGCCAAAAGCACAGGCCGCTAATGAATTCCTTATCTTTAGTATGGTGACCTTTTCTGCCCTCGCTTCCGGCTGGTTAGAAGCCACTCTGGGTTGGCATGTTATGAACCTAATTTGTATTCCTCTGGTACTTTTTGCGATGGCTACTGTCTTTTATTTTCATAAGAAGCAGGCTTTCAGCATCGCTTAAGAAGCGAATATTCTTGTCTTTAAGTTAAAAATAGTGCTTTACCTTAAAGGAAAACTTATCTTCATTTTCGCCAGCACTCATTGCGCTTTCATAACTCAAGAATACGGCCCAATTACCTGAAAGATATTTTGCTTGCGTTAACTGTATCGTCATTATTCCTGTATGTTCATCAAATTCATTCCACTTATATTCCAAATTAAACCGTGTTTTATAGTTATTTCGCTCTCTAAGAATTATGCCTAAAGAAGGGTTTAAATATAAAAAACCTTTGTCTTTACCGTATCCAGCCCCAGCCCCCATCAAGCCATATAGTGTTATCGCTTTATATGCCTCTATTGCCTTGCCGACAGCAATGGCTGCTTCAAAACTATGGCGCTTTTCTAACTCTTTATCATAACTTCTTAGTAGACCTAAATGAAAACGGCCGGATAGTCCCCCTAAAACGGGATCATGGGGAATAATTGATTGTGCTTTGTATAAAGTCAGCTTCTCGAGAATCACTCTGCTACTATTTGCCAATATTGAAAAAGCGCCTAACTGTAATTCGTTTTCACTAAAATATTGACGATTATCGTCGTCTAAATCATGAGATGTTGGCAGATAAGAAAGCTCACTGAATAGTTCACCTTCTTCTCGGACAGCCCCTAGCGACCATTGAGAATCCGCAGGTGTTTTAGTTGGTATTTTAAAATCTGAAATATCGATGCTATAGCTGTTTTTCAACTGCTCGGAGACTAATTTCAATGTCGACATCCTATCTTGGTATTTTAGCTCTACTATTTGCTCCGACTTTTTTAAGATTGAGAGGTATTTTTTTGTTAACGCAATAACAATAAATTTTTGTTTTTCGTCCTTTATCTCCTGAATTCTTTCTACCTTTCCATCGGATATAAATAGCCTCACAACATTTTTTAAACTAGGCTTCGCTGCTTCACCTAACATTCTCGCTTCCCACTGCTCAGAAGATAGTACTCTCGCTGATTCTACAACGCCTACCTTATTAACACTTTTAACAACATCTATCGGTGTAATATTATATCTTTCTTCAGGTAATAACTCTGGTTTAGCCACTGCCAAGATGAAATTGGTGAGTGTTGCACAGTTATATGTGTGAAAAAAGTAATCTAACGAAGCTTGTTTCAACTCCCACAAATGAAGTATTAATAGTTGTTTTTCATCATGACTTAGCTTTAGATCATATTCCCAAACATTACGCCCTTCTTCATTCAAATATAAATTAAGCTTTTCACTATAGGTACTTAGAGCAAAAATTCCTTTTTTGCCTGTCACCAAGCTTTCGAACATAATTCTAGGGACATTAATACCTGTAATATCAGTATAAAAAGATATCGCATATTCTCGATACTGAGACTGAGTATCTAAGCCTGATAATTTGATTAATATATGACCCATCATGCTTGACGGGCTTGCTAAATTCTCTGACGAGAAAACCAACGCTATCTTGTCTGTTGGTACTTTATCTAAAAATTCTTGTAATCCGAGGCAGTGAGTCAAATCTGCTCGAGGCCTTTCGAATTTTTTACTTAGCCATAATTGGCGAGCAGGAAAGTGACAAGTTATAGGGGATGCCGTTGGAACGGAAAGTAAGACTTCTTTCGACGCAGCAAATTCACTGTTATTTTTAGAGGAGGAGCGTGAAATCAGGGAGAAATGGCTATCACGAATACCGCTATAACCATCAATACTATGTGTTAACGCCTGCCATTGCCTCTCCTCAAACTTTGATAAGTTTCCATAGACTTGGCCAATATGTAAGCAGAAAGTTAAGCCGATAAAAAAGGAAGCCCGTAAGCTTCCTTTGATAATTTGAAACATAATCTAATGATTATTTATCATTGCAGTTGATATGAATGGAATCATCATAACGCCACATCTTCCTTGTTGAATAATCAGTTGTTGAGCCTAGAAGACCGCCTATTAGAAGATTACCCCAAAATACCCCATCAATTTCATTATTAGCAATTGTTGTTTCAGTACAGCCGGCTGTATTCACAATGATGATTTTATCTGCATCACTCCTTCTTACCGCTACTTTGCCCGGACCTTTGAATGGGATCCCATCGATGGTGCCTTCAATTTTTTGGCCATTAGAAGTGATAATATTAATATTTTGTATTTCATCATTAAGAATAGAAGCACAAGCTGATAAACCAAGCACTAAACTACCAACAACTATTGAACGGACGAACTTAATCTTCATTAAAAATCCTTCTTAAAACTTATTATATTAAGGCCGCATACTCTAGCATAAATAAAGGCTATAAACTGGAAATTTGTCTCAAGAACTTCACATCCTCTTGGCTGTTTTAAACAAATAGCTTTTACTTTTCAGTCTGTCACAACCAAATTATCACGATGAATGAGCTCAGATTCATCAACATAGCCTAGAATAATTTCAATATCACTACTTGCTCTACCCATGATTTTTCTAGCTTCATCAGCATTGTAATTGACCAAGCCTCGTGCGATTTCCTGACCGGATAAATCCTGGCAAATCACCAGTTCGCCCCGGGTAAATTTGCCCTGAACCTGTTTCACTCCGACGGATAGGATACTTTTACCTTGCTGTTGTACGACATCCACGGCACCTGTATCTAAGGTAATAGTCCCTTTTGGTTTTAAATGGCCTACTAACCATTGCTGGCGTGCTGTCATCGGCTCACTATCAGCCCAGAGTAGTGTCCCAACCGTCTCACCTCGAGATAGCTTTTGTAAATTATCGGCTTGTTTGCCAGACAGGATCACCGTGGTTGCACCTGAACGTGCAGCACGGCGTGCAGCCAATAATTTAGTTGCCATTCCTCCTCGGCCAAGATCTCCTTTGCTTTCTCCTGCCATGGCATCTAGCTCAGGGTTATTGGCAGCAGAAGCGATAATTAACGGTGCTTCTGGGTTCTGACGTGGATCAGCCTCAAACAGGCCGTCTTGATCTGTCAAAATCACTAATACATCAGCTTCCACTAGATTTGCTGTCATGGCTGCTAAGGTATCATTATCACCAAAGCGGATTTCTTCTGTCGCAATCGTGTCATTTTCATTCACTACCGGTAATACATTCAATTCCAGTAAGCTATGTAGCGTGCTACGCGCATTAAGATGTCGACCACGCTCAGAAAGATCTGAGTGTGTCAGTAAAATCTGTGCAGTCTGAATGTCATGCTGCATACAGGCCGCTGAATAAGCTTGAATTAAGCCCATCTGGCCAACACTGGCCGCAGATTGTAATAGATGTAAGGCATGTGGCCGCTGAGTCCACCCGAGTTGCTGCATTCCTGCCGCCACCGAGCCCGATGTCACCAAAACAACTTCCTTACCTTGTGCACGTAATGTGGCGATTTCACCGCTTAACCATTGCACACGCTCTATATCTAAACCGTCACCCACACGTGTCAACAGCGCGCTGCCAATTTTGATGACCCAACGTTTCGTATCGACAAGTTGTTGGTGGGGGTTTGCCACGGTTAGTCCTCTATTGATGCTGTTTTAACACGTCTAATTTTTGTTGCGCCAAAGCGGCTTTTTCTGCTTCTTTAAGATCATAAAGATAGTCCATGATGTCTTCACACAACGCATCACAGCCTTCGCCAGAATCGCCACTCACGCGATAAACACGACTTGGCCAATTCAATCTATCAAGTACTTCTTGGCAAAACTCTTCACGAATATCTTCTGGTATTAAATCCATTTTGTTTAATACGAGCCATTGATCTTGTTTACCCAATGCTTCGCTGTAGTTTTCCAATTCACGGTTGATAATTTCGACAGACTCAACGGGATCCTGTTTGGCATCGATAGGTGCCATATCGACCATATGTAATAATAACCGGGTTCGTGTCAGATGCCTTAAAAACTGAATCCCTAAGCCTGCGCCATCTGCCGCACCTTCTACCAAACCAGGTACATCGGCAATAACGAAACTGCGCACACCTTTCATTGTCACCACGCCTAGATTTGGGTACATGGTGGTAAAAGGATAATCAGCCACTTTAGGCTGTGCGGCTGACACTTGGCGGATAAACGTTGATTTCCCAGCATTCGGTAAGCCTAATAGCCCAATATCTGCGAGCAACTTCATTTCTAATCGCAATCGGCGCTCTTCGCCGGGTGACCCATCAGATGTTTGCCTTGGTGCGCGGTTAGTACTTGATTTATAACGGACGTTACCTAGGCCATGCCAGCCACCTTTCGCGACTAACAGCCGGTCACCTGCTTTGGTTAAATCACCGATTAGCTCATCGGTGTCATCGTCCCATGCTTCTGTTCCGATGGGTACTTTAACAACGAGATCCTCACCTGCCGCACCACTGCAAAGCTTGCCTCGGCCATGTTCGCCTCGCTCTGCTTTAAAATGACGCTTATAGCGGAAGTCGATTAGAGTGTTGACTTGCTCGTCGGCTTCTAAATATAAATCGCCGCCGTCGCCGCCGTCGCCGCCGTCTGGGCCTCCGAAGGGAATGTATTTTTCACGGCGAAAACTCAAGCAGCCATTACCGCCACCACCCGCACTAACGGTTATTTTCGCTTCATCAACAAATTTCATACCATTCAACCATTTAACAATCTACGATTCAAAATAGTCATTTTTAATCGTAAAGTCCAGAAACTAAAAAGCCCCGCGTTGGCAGGGCTCTTTAGTCGTTTGCCCTCTGTTGGGGCTAACCAGATGCTTTAATCCGCAACAACGCTTACGAACATACGGTTTTTCGGACCTTTCTTTTCAAAAAAAACACGACCTGCTGCTTTTGCAAATAATGTGTGATCTTTACCAAGACCTACATTCAAACCTGCGTGGTAACGTGTACCGCGTTGGCGAATTAAAATATTACCGCCATCAACAGCTTCGCCGCCGTAACGTTTTACACCGAGACGTTTCGATTCCGAATCACGTCCGTTTCTAGTACTACCACCTGCTTTCTTATGAGCCATCTCTATATCCTCTTGTGACGTGTAATCTTTAGGCTGAGATGCCTGTGATTTCGATTTCAGTGAAAGACTGACGATGCCCCATCTGTTTACGATAGTGCTTCCGACGATTGAATTTGATGATTTTAACTTTATCACTACGGCCATTAGCAGCAACAGTTGCTGTAACTTTCGCGCCTTCTAGATAGGGTGCGCCGATCTTGACATCATCGCCTTCACAGACCATTAAGACTTTATTAAGTTCAATCGTGTCGCCTGTTTCAGCGGACAATTTTTCAACGCGGAGCTTCTCGCCCTCTTTAACTCGGTATTGTTTACCGCCTGTCGCGACAATAGCGTACATCGCTGTCTCCAAAAAATATTAAGTTATTGCTGGCTCACCCAACAAAAGACCGACAATTTTAGCGTCTTTCATGAGATAGATCAAACCTTAATCAAAATATTTGCGATCTGCTGTCTTGCATGAGAAAGTAGCGGCAATTCCTACCGACTATAATATAGGCAGATTTAAGCCCCGTGGATATTCAAGCCATCTATTCCCTAATCGAAGATGATATGACTGCTGTCGATGCGATGATTCTTTCGCGTTTACAGTCTGATGTTGCCCTGATTAATCAGTTGGGACATTACATTATCAATAGTGGTGGTAAACGTTTACGACCTGCTTTAGCCATCTTGAGTGCCCGCGCCTGTGGTTATCAAGATGAGCAACATGCCAATCTTGCAACCATTATTGAATTTATTCATACCGCTACTTTATTACATGACGATGTGGTGGATGGTTCCGACATGCGGCGTGGTAAAGAAACGGCTAATAATCTCTGGGGGAATCAGGCCAGTGTGTTAGTCGGTGACTTTCTCTACACTCGCTCATTCGAGATGATGGTTGAGATGAACTCCATGCCGTTAATGAAGATCCTCTCTCGTACCACCAACATTATTGCTGAAGGTGAAGTCTTACAATTGCTCAATTGCAACGATCCCGATACGACTGAAGCCGCTTATCTTGAAGTCATTCATCATAAGACCGCCAAACTCTTTGAAGCCGCTGGACAGCTAGGCGCGGTTATTAGTGACACTGACGCGGATACAGAGCAAGCGATGGCTAAATATGCCATGCATTTAGGTAGTGCCTTCCAGTTAGTGGATGACTTGTTAGATTACAGTGAATCTAGCGAAGCCATTGGCAAGAATATTGGCGATGATTTAGCGGAAGGCAAACCGACTTTGCCACTCATTTATGCCATGCAACACGGTGATGACACCCAAAAACAAGTGATTCGTCATGCGATAGAACACGGTGAGCGCGACCATATTGGGGAAATTATTACGATTATCAATGATACCGGTGCAATCAAATATACCTCTCAGGCCGCAGTAAAAGAGGCTGATCAAGCCAAATCATCCTTGGCATTATTACCCGAATCTATTTATAAAGATGCGCTGGCTTCGCTCGCCGACTTTTCGGTTGAAAGGCATTATTAAATTCAGACCGAATGCCTTAACAGCTTTTCAAGCTCAGCTACCTGTACTGGTTTCAAATACAAAAACCTTGCGCGTAGTCGCACCCTTATTTTTATAATCACTGCTTTTGTAGCTCGGTTTTAGCTCCTTCAGCAATCACTTCAAGCCCCATTTTATGCGCCATCACACAAAGTATATTCTGATGAGTCCTCGCCTAATTGCTTGATAAAAGCACGATCGAGTTTCAAGTAATCCAGATCAAATTTTGAAAGGTACGACAAAGAGGAATAACCCGTGCCAAAATCATCCAACGCGATTTTCATTCCTGCCTCTTTGGACTGAACCAATTGCTGCCTGATACTCTGATCATCGTCCATTAACAGGCTTTCGGTTATTTCAATCACCATGTTGCCATCATTCAAGCCCATCAATGCTAAATGACTCACCCATTCACCATTATCAGTCGGCTCCTGAAACTGTAGTGAGGATTTATTGACACTCACTTGTGGTGCATTACCAAATTGCTTTTGTCATTGTTTAGCTTGTTTACACCCTTGATAAAAAACCCAATTCCCAATATCAATAATCATGCCTGTTTGTTTGGCAATTGGAAGGAAAATAGTTAGGCTAACAAGCCTTTTACAGAGCGGTTCCAACGTAATAATGTTTCTGTTTTTTAATCTCACCGGTTTCTAACGAAACTACGGGTTGGTAATATAACTCTAATGCTTGCTTTTCTATAACAAACCGTAAATCATTTACTAAGTTAGCCATATCCTGCATTTTCTATCAATATAGAATCACCGATATGATGGCTCATGATGTCATTAATTTCTCTGAATTTATCCAGATCTAAAAACAGTAATGCCATCAACTTTTTCGACCGATCGGATTCTTTCATGCCTTGTTCTAACAATACTTCAAACATCCGCTTGTTCGGTATGTCTGTTAATTGATCGTAGTTAGCCATTTCCAGAATATTCTTTGGGGCTGTCCTAGTTAACGACCCAAGTTCATCTTTAACCCACTGATTCAACTGTTCTAATTGAAGCGTTGAGCCTCTGTTGTTACATCGCCCTTCACATTCCTGCAAAAATAGATGGAAATGGGCTTTTGGAACACCGTTAAATTAATGCATATGACGGTTAGCTTGATTCCAAAAACTCTCAATGCCATGAATATGATGATGCTTGCTTGCAAAAAGTGTACGATGGTTAGTGCGAGCGTGTTTAAACGCTGAGACATCCAGTGCGTTATAGCCTCCCTAGGTGTCAGTATAAACAAGGCTATCAGGCTTCACTTTTTGCCTAATGCTCGGCATGAATGTCTCTGTTTTAGCATCGGGTATTCTGACAGTAAAAACCTTACCCCTGCGCTTTAATAAGCCCAAGACGGGGACTTGACCTCCCGCTCCACGTCCACGTTGTCCTTTAGGTCTGCCACCCAAGTATGATCTATCAGCTTCGACCTCAACATTCAGTAACGCTAACTGTTCACTATGATCCTATATTATCGGTCGTAATCGTTGAAAATAATAACTAGCTGTAGATTTGGATTACTACATCGTCGTAGACTGCGTTTTCTTTGGTGTTTTTCAGATTTTTTACTATCAGTATGACGTCCTAATCCTGTTATTGATAGCTGAGCACCTGAAATCAAACTTGTTATGAGTGTATTGAGACTGACTCTGCGTACTTTATGCATTGTGGGCGTGACTTCGTGTAAAAACACATTCAAAATAGTCGTTACTTTCACGGCTGCGTGCAGTCACATGGATTGCGATTTAATCTACAACGTTGTCAGTCTCAATAGATAGTAAATTCAGTAAATCAATGTAATTGTGTTGTCGCGCCTGATGTAAGAATATTATCGCAGGCGGTGGGCAAACACTTGAACAAGCCAATACAACGATGGGCTTGGCGCTTGCGGAAGATGAAATCGACTATCTTGTTGATAACTTCACAACACTGGGTCGTAATCCGAGCGATGCAGAGTTAATGATGTTCGCACAAGCAAACTCCGAGCATTGTCGTCATAAAATATTCAGTGCCGATTGGGTCGTAGATGGTGATCCACAGCCAGAAACCTTATTCAATATGATTCGTAATACGCATAATCAAAATCCGGAAGGGGGTGATTACGGCGTACAGCGATAATTCATCGGTGATAGCTGGGCCGAAGAGTGACCGTTTCCAAGTGGATATGCGGACAAACCAATATCGCTATTTTGGTGAAGAACAACATATCATCATGAAAGTGGAAACACATAACCATCCCACCGCTATTTCTCCTTTTCCAGAGGCGGCAATAGGCGCGGGTGGCGAAATACGCGATGAAGGTGCAACAGGCCGAGGATCAAAACCTAAAGCAGGCTTAACCGATTTCTCAGTTTCAAACCTTAATATCCCAGGTTTTGAACGACCATGGGAAATGCCTGACGGTAAACCCACGAGAATGGCATCAGCCTATGAAATTATGTTGGAAGGGCCGTTAGGGGGAGCAACATTCAATAATGAATTTGGCCCACCTAATTTCGGTGGTTATTTCAGAACGTATGAACCAGCGTGTCGTCGTACTCGATAAAGCATTAATCCATCCCTGGTTTAATGCCACTCCGTTCGACGACGACCATGATCACCAGACCGCATCGTCACCTCGCTACACATCGGCTCTCAAGCGACTGACGGAGTGAGGATGTCATGACGGCACTATTCTTCGCTACGCCACGAAAGAGGCTGTCATGAACAACGCCTGCTGGCCGCTCGCACGACTTACTCGCTATCGCATCGTTCCTTGTCGTGCCACGAGCGAGTATTAAAATTGCCTACCGTTGCCAGTAAAAACTTCCTAATTACCATTGGTGATCGGAGTGTAACTGGGCTAGTAGCGCGTGAGAAAATGGTCGGATCTTAGCAAGTACCTGTGGCTGATTGTACAGTGACCTTGGCTGAGCATCATGGTTATAAAGGCGAAGATGCGCTGCTATAGGACACAATGAGAGCTGTAGGCATAGAGTTGTGTCCTAAGTTAAAAATTGCCATTCCTGTAGGTAAAGGCTATAACCGCCTTGCGGCATCGGCACTCGCACAAGTTTACAATCAAGTTGGTCACTACGCGCCTGACTTGAGTGAGCCAGGAGACCTGAAACAATTTTTTCAGCGATTCAACAACTCAAGCAAGATAATATTCTTCTTACTTATCATGATCGCAGTGATGGTGGCTTAATCACAACATTGTGTGAAATGACTTTTTCCGGCCATTGTGGCCTTGATATCACTTTATCAGGCTTAGGCGAAATTTTACCCGTTCTGTTTAATGAAGAATTAGGAGCGGTGATACAAGTCCGCCATAGGGATGTCGATGATGCATTAGCAGTATTGAGAGAAAATGATTTAGTCCATTACAGTCATGTCATTGGTACAGTACGTGAAGATCAGCAAATTATCGTTAACGTTAATGGAACAGGCGTGATTGATACACCCCGTTCAATATTACAACGTTTTTGGACTGAGCCCCGTTATCAAATGCAAACGCAGCGTGATAATTCAGATTGCGCGGAAGAAGAGTTTGATGCCTTATTGGACAATGCTGACCCAGGCTTATCTACCAATTTAAGCTTTGACATTAATAAGCATATCTCAGCGCCATTTATTGTCAGCGGTGTGAGACCCAAAGTGGCTATTTTGAGAGAGCAAGGGGTTAATGGGCAATTAGAAATGGCAGCTTCATTCGACAGTGCTGGGTTTACTGCTATCGATGTATATCTGAGTGATGTTTTATCGGGTCAGGTAGCATTAAGCGATTTTAAAGGACTCGTCGCCTGTGGTGGCTTCTCTTATGGTGATGTTCTAGGAGCTGGACGAGGGTGGGCGAGCACGATTCTACACAATACAACCGCACGTCAACAATTCACTGATTTTTTTTAAGCGGGCAGATACCTTTGCGTTAAGTGTTTGTAATGGTTGCCAGATGTTCTCGCAGTTAAAAGAATTGATTCCTGTGAGTGATCATTGACCACAGTCTGAGCGTAATAACTCAGAACAATTCGAAGCCCGTTTTTCATTAGTTGAGATTGTAGAGTCACCCTCTATTTTGTTAAAAGGAATGGCGGGATCAACAATGCCAATCGCAGTTGCGCACGGTGAAGGTCGTGCACAATTCACGAGTACTAACGATATGGACGAGGCTTTAGTTTCAAGGCGGTATGTTGATAATTACGGCAAACCGACAGAACGTTACCCCAACAACCCGAACGCGTAACGAGGGCGGTGCAGCATTCTTGGTATCCGGATGAATGGGAAAAAGATGGCCCTTGGTTGCGTTTGTTCCAAAATGCCAGAGCATAGGTTGGATAAAAAGCCAGCACATCATCCATTTCTCGTAACCAATGATTGAGTTTAGTTTTTAAAATCGGTGTATGGTACTTTGGGCTCCCCCCCTTGCCATGCATAACCCTAACAGCACGAATACGGTATTGACGACAGTCATCAATAAAATTGACCAAAGCTTGATGCGCGATAGGGATAATCATGCCATGTAAATCGAGTTCTGCATTGATTTTAATTTGGCCATTACTCAGTCTTAGTTAATTGACGTTCTTGAATGCCACTTCGTCTGAACCGTAATATCTCTTCACTGCCAACCAGTTCATTGGGTGCATAGAGATCGGATAAGGCTGCATCTGATTCTCGTAATGCTTGATGGCGAGTTGGTGAAGGTTGAATAGGTGTCGTGACAGGGACAACCTTATCATGTGTAACTTGCTCTACATCACCAATCTCTTGGCGAAATAAATCAATATCATCTTGGTCGGAGGGCGACTCATAGGACTGAATATTAACAGAAGCAATAAAGCAATAACATCATTACCCGCTGGGTAATTTAGCAGTGGTCAAGTGACTGTATTTTATTCTATGATATATGCAACCTGTCGGGGTGCCATTAGATTGGCTGAGATGAAACCCGTTGAACCTGAAGAGATTCGTATCTCCGTAGGAAACAAGAAAGATTGAATTGGTTTTAATAGAAGCAGTGCAGTTTTGTTTCTTGTTCGCATAGCGCAACATGATCATCTCCCCTAAAATTTAAATGAAGATCAAAGGGAATAACTGTGTCTGACCAAAAAAATCATGTGATCGATATTACCAAGCGAACCGGAATTACCACTAAGCCATTACCTGGCTCAGAAAAATGCTATGTCGTCGGTAGCCGAGAGGATATCCGAGTACCATTTCGGAAAATTCTATTAACAGACACACCTAATAAAGATCCTAAGCTGCCAGGTCAAGCTAATGCACCAGTCTACGTTTATGATACCTCGGGCATTTACACAGATCCTAAAGCCACAATTAATGTAGAAAAAGGCTTACCAGCGATTCGTAAACCTTGGGTAGATAGTCGCGATGATACTGAAGAGCTAAATGACTACAGTTCGGAGTTTACTCGCGAGCAGGAAGTGAAATTATTAGACATTCCATTATTTGAACATAACCGTCGGCCACGTCGTGCAAAAACAGGCAAAAATGTCAGCCAAATGCATTATGCACGTCAAGGGATTATCTCGCCAGAAATGGAATACATCGCCATTCGTGAAAATGTAGGTCGTCAAGAAGCAGACGAACAAGGGAGTTTGCCAGAAGGCTTTGATTCACATATCACACCAGAATTTATACGTGTAGAAGTGGCAGAAGGCCGAGCGATTATCCCTGCCAATATCAATCATCCAGAAGCAGAGCCAATGATTATAGGCCGTAACTTCTTAGTTAAAATTAACGCTAATATCGGTAACTCAGCGACAACGTCATCAATCGAAGAAGAAGTTGAAAAAATGGTATGGGGAATTCGTTGGGGTGGCGATACTGTGATGGATTTATCCACCGGTAAAAATATTCACCAAACCCGTGAGTGGATTATTCGTAACTCACCAGTGCCAATTGGTACAGTACCATTATACCAAGCCTTAGAGAAAGTGAATGGGATTGCCGAAGATTTAACATGGGAAGTGTTTCGTGACACCTTGATCGAGCAAGCAGAGCAAGGCGTAGATTATTTCACAATCCATGCCGGTGTTCGTTTAGCCCATATTCCATTAACAGTAGAGCGAACCACGGGGATTGTGTCTCGTGGTGGTTCGATCATGGCTGCTTGGTGTTTAGCCCATCATAAAGAGAGCTTCCTCTACACACATTTTGAAGAAATCTGTGAAATCATGAAAGCGTACGATGTGTCATTTTCTCTAGGTGATGGCCTACGTCCAGGATCTCAAGCAGATGCCAACGATGATGCACAATTTGCAGAATTGATTACTCTTGGGGAATTAACGCAAATTGCATGGAAACATGATGTGCAAGTGATGATCGAAGGCCCTGGTCATGTCGGTATGCACAAGATCAAAGAAAATATGGACATGCAATTAAAGCATTGCCACGAAGCGCCATTCTATACATTAGGTCCATTAGTGACGGATATTGCCCCTGGTTACGATCACATTACATCAGGTATTGGTGCTGCAATGATTGGTTGGTACGGTACAGCGATGTTGTGCTATGTCACACCAAAAGAACATTTAGGTTTACCGAATAAAGATGATGTTAAGACGGGTATCATCACCTATAAATTAGCGGCACATGCGGCTGATTTGGCAAAGGGACATCCTGGTTCAGATATTCGTGATAATGCAATTTCTAAGGCCCGCTTTGAGTTCCGCTGGGAAGATCAATTTAATCTAGGCCTTGACCCGGATACAGCGCGTGAATTCCATGATGAGACTTTACCAAAGCCAGCAGCAAAAGTGGCCCATTTCTGTTCAATGTGTGGCCCTAAATTCTGTTCAATGCGTATTTCACATGATGTGAAGGAAGCCTTTGCTGAGAAGTCTCAAGAATTTAAAGATGGCGGTAGTAAAATCTACCATAAAGTTTAAGTATTTAGGGGTGAGTCATTATTTGGTAATTGGCAGTGGCCTAATCGGTAGGCTGCTGTCTTGGCGCTTAATACAGGCTGGACATCAAGTTGATATTTTGTCCAGTGATGATCGTACGGGCACAGACAGTGCCGGTTATATTGCTGCTGCGATGGTTGCACCTTTGACTGAGGCAATCAGTGCAGAACCTGAGGTGAGAGTCTTAGGTGAGCAGTCGCTAATACTGTGGCCCAAGTGGTTACAAGAGTTACCAGAGCCGGTGTTTTATCAGACGCAAGGGACGTTAGTACTAGCTCACGCTGGTGATAGTAGCGAGTTACAACGTTATCAACGGCGATCAACACATATCTTAGGCCCTAATGCTTATACCTCATTGGATAAAGCCGGTTTAACAGCAAGAGAACAAGATTTAGACGATAATTTTGACGAAGCTATGTTATTTGAAAATGAAGCTTGCTTAGATAATAGAAAGTTATTTCAGGTTTTAGAATCAATATTAGAGCAGGCATGCGATTGGCAGCAGTGTGAGCCTATCGCAGCACTGTCTGAATCTGTTATTGAAAAATTAGCACAGCAATATTTTTCTAGAGCCGCTAATGCCTATGAAACAACTATCGATTGTCGAGGTAATGGTGCGTATAAAGACCTAGAGACATTAAGAGGCGTTAGAGGGGAGATCATTCGGGTTAAAGCTCCCGAAGTCAATTTAACACATGCAATTAGGTTAATGCACCCACGTTACCCTTTGTATCTAGCGCCTAGACCAGGTCATGAATATGTACTTGGCGCGACGGTGATAGAGAGTGACGATAGGTCACCGATCAGCGTTCGATCAGGCATAGAATTAATGTCAGCTTTATATAGTTTACATAAAGGCTTTGCAGAAGCGAGAGTCTTAGAAATGACAGCCCATTGCCGGCCAGCATTAATCAATAATATGCCTTTATTAAAGCGACAATCATGGGGCTATCACCTCAATGGCTTTTACCGTCATGGCTACCTTTTTGGGCCTGCGATGGTTGAAGAAACGATAAATAGATTAATGGGTAATACTGACGCATTAATGTTCGAGCAATATTATGAGCACGAATAACATGATAGACATGCAATTTAATGGTGAGCAGAGACAGCTTGCAGAAGGCACCACTGTATCGCAATTATTAATACAGAATGAAATAACAACGGGTCATTTTATTGTTGTGTTGAATTATGAGTTAGTGGTGGAGCCAGAGTACGCCAGTACAATAATTGCACATCATGATTCGGTGGATATTATGTCACCTATTACAGGAGGCTAAGATGGAAGCATCGTCATGGCAGGTTTATGGTGAAGCATTACAAAGCCGTTTATTTATAGGCACGGCACTGTATAGTTCACCTCAAATTATGATGGATGCGATTAAGGCATCGCACGCACAGGTCATCACTTTATCTTTACGCAGACAAACACCCACAGCATCAAAAAATGGCGAACAGTTTTGGCAATTAATTCAATCATTGGGCTGCCATTTATTACCCAATACAGCGGGGTGTTATAGCGCGAAAGAAGCGATAAAAACAGCGAGATTAGCCCGGGAGCTATTTCAAACAGATTGGATAAAGCTAGAAGTGTTAGGAGATAGCTACAATCTTCAACCTGATCCCTTTGCCTTACTGGAAGCCACGAAAGTATTAATAGCAGAAGGCTTTAAAGTCTTTCCCTACAGCACAGACGATTTGGTATTGTGCCAGAAATTGGCAGATTTAGGCTGTGAAGTCATCATGCCTTGGGGAGCGCCCATTGGTACGGGAAAAGGCTTAGTAAACCCTTATGCCTTACAAACAGTGCGAGAGCGTTTACCAGAAATGACTCTGTTGGTAGATGCTGGTATTGGTAAGCCCTCTGATGCGGTACAAGCAATGGAGCTAGGTTATGATGGCATCTTATTGAACACGGCAGTGGCGGAAGCATTAGAACCCGCACAAATGGCGGTCGCTTTTTCGAAAGCGATTAATGCCGGCCGTTTAGCCTACGAAGCCGGTGTGATGCCAGAAAGACAGCATGCAAAACCCAGTACACCGACAATTGAACAACCGCTTTGGCAACAAGATGACCAATAAACCAGCGATATTACTGATTGGTGGTCTCGATCCACAAGGGTGTGCCGGACTGACAGCAGATATTCAAACTGTCACCATGTACGGGTGTCATGCGATTCCATTAGTAACCTGCTTGACTGAGCAAACGAGTGCTGGCTTAACAGAATTAGGCCCGATCGATGCCAAACAGTTTATGGCGCAATATGAAGCTTGCAGCGCAGATATAGAAATAGCGGCGATTAAGATTAGTTTAATCCCCAATAGTACGATTGCCCATTGCATTAATGACATCATCAAACAACATGCGGTGCCGGTGATTGTCGATCCGGTATTGGCCAGCACATCGGGCGGTGTTTCAGTTGATAAATCAGTCGAAACAGATTTGATACAAACGCTATTGCCTAACATTAGTTTATTGACACCAAACTTACCCGAACTCAATACACTAATAAAGCAACTTGATTTAGCGTGTAATCAGCTTGAAGAACAAACAAAAGCGTTGCTTGCTACTGGGTTAAAGGCTTGTTTAGTCAAAGGGGGGCATGCAGATGCAGCTTGGGCGACAGACTATTATACTGACGGAAAACAACCTTTTTATTGCTACCAGAAAAAGCAGCCAGTGAAGAATGTGCGAGGCACGGGCTGCGTCCTCGCAAGTAGCATTGCAAGCCAATTAGCATTAGGGCATGACATGCGTGATGCGATAGTCCTAGCGAAAGCATACATCCACCGAGGCATTAGGCTATCTAAACCATTGGGTCCGTACACAGTGTTCCAACACAGTATGGCAAAACTAGAACTACAAGACATACCAAAGCTATGTTATGACTCAGCACTGTTCGGTAAGCAATTTAGCTTTCCTTCTTGTCCTGAACGCTTAGGAATTTACCCTGTCGTTGATAGCAGTGATTGGATAGCAAAGTTAGTTAAAGAAGGAATCAAAACGCTTCAACTGCGAATCAAAGCGGTGTCAGAGGCTGAGAAACAAACACATATCGAACAAGCAATATCGTATTGTGATCAAAGTATCGCTTTTTTTGTGAATGATTACTGGCAACTTGCAATAGAGAACCAGGCTTATGGCGTGCACCTTGGTCAAGAAGATTTACACGATGCGAATCTGGTGAAAATTGAACAAGCAGGTTTGCGTTTGGGTATCTCAACCCATTCTTATTGGGAGCTAGCGAGGGCATTAGCCATTAACCCGAGTTATATTGCATTGGGGCCTGTGTTTGAAACAAGCAGTAAGCAAATGCCATTTGAACCGCAGGGCATTGAACGCGTCACACAATGGGCCGCGATGCTAGAAGGCCATTATCCTTTAGTGGCAATCGGCGGTATTGATTTGCTACGGGCGAAGCAACTAAAAAAAACAGCCGTCGGCTCGGTTGCAATGATATCAGCGATTACCAAAGCGGAAGATTATCAACAAGCCACGCAAGATCTAATTGGCTGTTGGCAATAGCTTATTTTTAGCATTAATCCACTGCGACATATACTGGGTGCTGGCTATAGTATGGTGTTTGAGCATGGCACCGGTAAAGTTAGCCTGACGATGCTGTTCAAGAGATGACGTTATATCAACTAGAACCGAAATAAAGCGGTCTCCTAAAACAGTGGCATCGTAATAATGCTCTAAGACGGTATGGCATGGTTTATGTACTTGTTGCCAATGTTTTTCTGTCTTGTAGAGCCTAACAGCAGCATCAATAAAGTCATCACCGCCTTCAGCGATATACCCAGGCCAGTCGAGCTGGTCTGATATACCCTCAGCACCAATTGCTGTCGTGACACTAGGCGTTTGCATTATCATCGCATCAAGTAACTTACCTTTTAAGCCAGCACCGAAACGTAGTGGGGCCAAATAGACACGTGACGAATTCATCACGACCAAGGCATCTTCTGCCCAACCTTTGACAAGAAAACCTGTCTTTTGATTGTGCAAAGCCGTGGCTTTGGGAGGTGAGTAAGCACCCTAGATATGACATTCAGAGCCAGATAGCTTTGCTTTTATTTTCGCCCAGAGAGACTGCAGGAATAAGATAGCATCCCAGTTCGACGCATGACGAAAGTTACCCACCATAATAATCAGCGTGTCGCCGTACTCGATAAAGCATTAATCCATCCCTGGTTTAATTCCACTCCGTTCGACAACGACCATGATCACCAGACCTCCTCGTCACCTCGCTACGCATCGTTCCTTGTAGTGCCACGAACGCATGCGTTTGCTAAAATGGAAATGTCACGCAACAAAACAGATCAAGCCGATGCGATGAGCATTGATTTAACCAAGGCGCGATAGAAAGCAAGCTATTTACACCAAGATCTCCAGCCTTTGAGCACATCCAGTTTCTAGTCACACGATTAGACCAATTAAACAAGCTGAAAATCCAAGAAAACAATCGTTTGGATGTCAGTTTAGATAAGACTGCTGCACATTCCATTAAAGCAATGCTCGCTTTTTTTGATAAGCAAATTACGGCTATCAAAAACAAAATAGCCACCGCTGTAAAGTAGGATAAGCAGTTAATAACGCAAGTTGATTTACTTAATAGTCTTGACGGTATTGCTGATAAAACAGCGTGGGCACTGTTAGCGTATATCGGTGAGATTAGTTTGTTTGATAACCCAAAACAGATCAGCAGTTATGCAGGACTTAATCCAAGCGTTGCTCAGTCTGGAACCAGCATTAACCGTTACAGCTTATCAAAAACGGGCTGTGCTCGATTGCGAAAAGCACTGTCTATTCCGTCAGATTTAATCCCGTCATCCAGGTATTTTATGAGAAGCTGTTAGCCAGAGGAGACCCCCAAAAGGTAGTCCTAGTGGCGGTAATGCGAAAACTGTTGGTGTTAGCTTATCGGGTGTTGAAATCAGGAAAACCGTGTGATGTGAATTACCAAAATTGATGTTATTTATAGCTTGATTTTTAAGACAGTCTCTGAAGTTGCAACACTTTAACGGAGTAAATAACTGAGGGGCCTTTGCCCCCTCAAATTCTACCGGGCCAACATAGTCTAAATAAGAATGCCTCCGCCTTCGATGATAAAACACTTCAATATAGTGAAGTAGCCTTTGTTTGGCATCGCTAGGTGTTCGATAATCGTCATCATCTACCAACTCTTCCATCATGGTGGCTAAGTATAACCCGCCTTGCCGAGGACCAATAAAGGTGGTGTCAGCTACCCAAGCTTTATTTGTTGCATTGACACGAGATTCACGGGTGAGCCTGTCGGGTGCCGGTGCTGTGGTATTTTTTGAATTGGTTGTAATCACAAACCGTTTGGCCATCTTCAATTGAATGCCAGCAGTCTTCATCAAACGTGCAACACGCGGTCAACTGACTTTTTCACCTGAATCTAGTAGGTCTCGATATATCCGAGCTGAACCATAACGCTTAAAACTCGCTTGATGAAAACATCTTATTTTCGTCAGTAGCCGTTGATTCGTTAAGTGTGTCTTACTTTTAGGCCTGTCTAACCAATCATACTAACCTCTGACTGAGACAGGCAGGGTGCGACATAATAACGACACAGAGTGATGACGACGATGTATGTTAGTAAAGGCCTACTTCACTTGAGTTCGCCTGCAAAGTACACCGCGGCCTTTTTTACTATCTCAACGTCCTCCTTTAGCCGTGCATTATCTTGGCGTAAGGTGGTGAGTGCACTTTGTGCTTCTTTCTTAGGCCTGCCACGTTGTTCCGGAAAGGCAGTGTCGCCTTTGTCGCTCAGTTGTTCTTTCCCTTTATAGAGTTGGTTTCTGCGTATACCCAGTTCAGCTGCAATCTCAGATGATGGTTTATCTGATTGCTCCATCAAGCGTAAGGCTTCTAGTTTAAATTCTCGGGGGATAGGTTTTATAGGGTTTTCTATTGCTGGTCATGGGGATACTCCTAAAGGCATATTGTCGCCTATTTAATGTATCCGTTAAAATGTAGCAGGTTCATAATGGTTTTACCCCGATCTGACGGTCAGTCAGTTAGGAGTCGTTTGATGGATATGATCACCATTCAAGCATCGTTGTTTTCG
>SCLF01133632.1:0-10564 GCA_004367975.1 Mesochordaeus erythrocephalus
CGAAAACAGCTTAAATGTTCGTATATTTATCGTAAATTCCCTTTCCCAACTATCCCTTATACCCTCTATCAACAACACAAGAATTGGAATCTAGAACTGAAATTATTAGTTACACGTCATGGTGTCCAGCGGCACCAAATGCAGCGTGTGGGGGGGGGGTAGCATCTGCAGCGTACGGGTTAAACTTGACGAAAGTGGTCTCGGTGTCAAAAACGTTTTTCTTCCGCACATATCTCGAGAATGAATGAAGGTGTTTGCCTCAAATTTTAACCTATTACAGGGTTTTTAAATACTTTTCAAACAAGAACCGTTCAGTGTAATTAATTTGGCAGATCAGAAGCGCTGCAAACTTTTAACTGCAATTATCTCAGTGGTCGGACTTCTAATTCAGTTTCCTTTACATCGTAGTTATAGACAAAGAATGGCGGTCTTACTTCATGGGTGCTTCGGAAACATTGGAGCTCTGTGGAAGTGATTATGCGTGCTAAGCTATTTTAACCGCTCTGCGTAAAACTCAATTTTATAGCGATCGGAGTCACTTTGGTTTCTTTAATTCATATAAATATATGTATCGTCGTACCCGTGGACATTGTATTAAAATTCAATAACCGTGGTGAACCGCTAGAATGAAATATATTGTTTATTGACATCTCGAAAAACGTGAAACTTTTTATCAATAAAAATGAACGTCTCGCCGAAAGCGTTCACGTTACTTTTGGGCCTCAAGGCTTCGATACGAACCACTATTACAGGCTTGCGGTAACTTTCCGTGACGTCACACTATTAGTTCACTCGACAATCCCAAAGGAGGACAATCAAAATAGTTATGCTTATTAAATATGTTTAGTAATAGTGCATTAAATCTTCTACACGTTATTTTAGTCGTCCATTTTTTCTAAACTCGTCATTATTTATATCAACTCTCTTGTAATATATTATATAATATAAGAAATATGATTTCATTGACTTCATTGGTCATCCAATGAAATGCATACCGTCAATAGTTTCATTGGTTTATAGTTTATAATCATTCCACGCAAATGTGGGCATTACTTGAAGTTTTTTTACAATGTAATAAAATTGGGAAGACACAAAGGATCGAACACGATACCGAAGAGGTAATATACTGACGAATTCATCCCCTCAGACAGAATCATGAATTTTAGCTGAAACAATTTCACTTAAAGTCGAATATCTATATAATAAGAATAAATCAGAGAAAAAAAAATGTTTGTCTGGAATCACAGATAAATTTTCTAGTAGTGATTTTAATTTCTAACTCCTGGGACTACCCATCAAAAACTGTACCAATTGTTGTGGTCGAAAAACCACAGCGCTGCAGTTTTTTACAAGAGTTAATACATTTTTCGAGCCATCTAAATAAAAAAACTCTATATTAAATACTCTATATTTTACAATTCATTGTGGAAGCAATTTTTTGATTGCACTCATCGCCAAATTAGTCTAAGTCATCATTATCTCTCTGGAATCTCTATAAATCGGTTCAGAGATACTATACAAGAGACAATATGCGACACATATACGGTCGTCGGCGTAAAATTCGGTTGGAAAAAAACTAAATAAGCTTTGGTTAATCGACAAGACCTTCGTTCGGGTAGGAAGAAATGGTGTAATCAATGCCACTTTAAACTCAATGTGTATTAATAGTTTATTAATGAACGAACATAAATGTGTATAATGAAAAGTAATGTGCGAAATAATATTCGAATTTATCAGTTGTTAGACAAGTCGACCGGAGTGCGAAAGCTTCTTTGTGCGGTTTAGGACCGCACATTTCACAATCACTTATCACTAATTGTGAGTGTATTAGTGCATTTGAGCATTAACTAGTGACGAAGGACATTGAAAACATTAACTGACGAGAGTTTCAACGTGCGTAACAAATCGACACGCGAGAAATAAACCTACGATTCCGAGTATTGCCGCCGATATTAAATATGCCGCGACAAAACAGTTTTACATTGACGTAAACGTTGCAATACGGCATAGACATCGGTGTACAAGACAACACTTAGGGCGAACATGTTGACTTGAAGCGGAATGCTGTGAATGATACCGTCGTATTTGGTGAATTATACTTATTAGAACATGGTTTGGTTCATATTCCACGTACAGATGTCGCTCATAGACTCGCGAGGAACCAAGTTCAAATCGAAACTATGGACGAAAATGGCGACCGAATTCTGATAATTAATAATATTTTTCGAGCCTATATTTTCAGCAGATTTTAGTCGATTATTTCAGGTGAAAACTAAAGCATTTTGTCCACTCTCGGTGCGAATTCCGGTAACCTTCATTTCATCTTTTTTAAACACCAGAGTACTATCGTGAGATCCTTCTCTAAATAATATTCAGCTAACCAGGCACAGTGCCCGTTTTCTTAAACGGAACACACAAGCGTTATAACTACGGGTGACTGGTCTATTAACTGACAAATTCTAATATTCTTTCGTTAATTACGTTTAATTATACACATTTACGCTCCTTCATTAATAAATTATTAATAGACATTGTTTAAGGTGACTTCGTTGGCACCATTTCTTCCTAATCGAACGATAGTCTTGTAAATTAATTTAAACTTTTAATTGGTCCTCTTCCGAGTCTCAGTTTTATCCGAGAACCGTATTATGATATACTAATAATAAATGAACACCCATATCAATAATGGATAAGGTGGTCCACAGCTTGCAAATTATTTTAAAACTGTAGAGACCATGATAACATCGCGAAACATGTATGTATAGTTCGACACAACTGTGACTTAATACATATTTGGCCAAGAAATTTAGGCCGAAGCAGTTCAAATTGAGCTGAAGAATTACATATGGTGAATACTGAAAAAAAAATATATTGAGGAAAGTGAAAAGCTACGACAGAAGATTATCGGTGTTAGTATTATTTCGCTAGTTACGTTTAGTTAATGCTCGTTGATTAATAAATATGCTGGTCCCAGCTAACTAAGAAAAAAAGCAAAATGGATTAGACTAGACTTTTAATTGTCTCCATTAGGTCCTCCAAATTCCAAATTTACCCCACCTACTGTACTTCGTAAATCATGGCTTAAATTTTGATCGAATAAAATGTGGCCCGGCAGGTATCTTAGTCCAGGTTTACTTACGTTGGGCCGGAATATCCACTAAAATATGCGCAGGACAATTGTATGTTGAAATGCTGGTCAACGTGTTAAAAAGTAAGAAGCGACTATCTTAGATAGTAATTTTTTTTAAAGTACTTCAAAATATACTTAAAATAGTGACTAAAAGTGTTTAATAAGTTAATGTACGTTACTTTTGGTATTTCAAACATCATTTTTACAAACTGACTCCACCCATAAATCATTTTATCCTCATGCAGGCTGCGTTGATCGGAGTGAAGTAAAACGAAATAACTTACAGTCAATCATAGTAACGTGCTGGGACCTCACTCGGGCACATCTAAATAAAGTGATGGGGCCAACGTCTTATATGATTTCGTAACGTGGATGTGTCACTTAAGTACAAAACAAAATACAAAACTTTCTGTAATTTATATGCACTAATTAAATGACACTTATGGGATTACGGTTATCATTCAGTGTAGAAAGCACTGAATTACGAAGCCATGATTTACCCACATAATATTTAATATATATTTTAACCTGCCGCAAAAATTGTGGCCGGTTTTTTGCTCAAAAAACTACAACTTAGTAACTTTTTTACAAGAGGGTTAAATTAATATACGTTTATTAACATTAGTTTATATCAGGTGTATTAATATAAGTTGCAGTAATATAAGTTAATATAAGTTAATTTAGGTCGTATTAATATAAGTTGTATTAATATAAGGTAATATAAGTTTTATTAACTTAAGTTGCATTAATATGAGTTGTATTATTATAAGTTTAATTAATATGCGTTAACATATGAGTTATATTATCGTTTTTCTCGTCAATGGCGTTGTTAGCTGGAAAAACGTCACAAATAATCACTGGACACATTACATATTATGATCAATTCTTGCATAAGATGTCCGTGAATGGGAATTTGATAACTATGGTATCTAAATGGATACGAGACGCTGACTATAATACTTCGGCCCAAACTGACCTTTGAAAGCGCACAAAATAAATGAAAATTTTGGCGTAATATAAGAATATGGTAATCGAGTTGTATGTTTACCAAACAGTAAACCCTATATGTCTCTTACTATCTAGACCTCTCGACTGGGGATCTGAGATGTTTCATTTGGAAAACTAATGACATATGTTGTGACATGCACTGCATAATATTGGCCGCATTAAATCAAATTTTAATTTAGTTCGCGATAAATGAATCGTGAAACCACGGTTGTTGAATTTCGTTCACATTTGGTCAGCATAAAATGCAAAAATGTTAATTTAGCGCTCAAGTATTTGCGAGCTCTTGTCCATATTTACGTCGAGGAGGCATAGTTGGCTCTCTAGTGAATTTTTATGTTAATTCGAAATTCGTGCCTTATTTTTACTACAGATTCTATTCTAACAGTGATATACAATTATTGTTAATGTTTACTAAATTACGGTACCCCGAGTAGTATATTGACAAACTGAAGAACTATTATAGTGTTAGTCGAGAAAATTCCGCGGTAAGGCAGCACAATAATAGCGACCGTAGAATTAATATATCACGTCAGTAACAATGAAAAATCCGATCTTAAGAAATCAGTCTTTTGTGTAAATTATATAATTAACAATTGTATTGTACCTAGTAATTATGTTGACAATTCTAAGAAGATATTCCATTTTCGTTCTAAGATACAATTTGTTATGAAACCGCAATAATGATCGGGCGCTAACTGCTGATCGAGTCCTTCAAACTGATACGTTAAGTCTTTGGTTCTTGGAACCTGTTCCGCTTTCCAAACGATTATGTGTATACCCGAAAGTATTGCTATCGATCAATGGACAACATAATAGAGCACACGGTAGACCATTTGATAGACCAGATGGTGAAACACTCAGATGCTTCTGATACCAAAGTATCCTACCGATTAAAGTAAGGTCAACACGACAGCATTGTGAACAATGTAAAGAAAAATGTGGGTGAACTAGCGGGATAAAATAGGCGAAGAGCACCTTTAACTCGCCCCTACTCCTACAGAACCCGAAAATAGCCTAGTAGGAATAAGGTTAAACTTCTCAGTTTGGTACCACCAAAGAAGATAGAAATCTTTACTAACCTTACCGATATTGATCAATAACTTCTTGGAAACCTGTTCTTCGGGGAAAAAGACAACCATCATTATTTCATGCTCAAATTCACTAACAAAATAATAGTCTGGTTTCAGAAAAACAAATTTTTAATGACCCAAATTAATCTGCATTGTGATTGGTTGTAATTAAATGACTAGCCATTTAGATCTGATCATACCTGACCATTACAGATACAAATCGCCGTAGTATATCCTATTTTCCTATGATTTCGACATAAACCAAAGTCGTTCCGTCTGCTGAATATATTTATGTACAGTATTAACGCTAAAATTGCGAACCCTAAAAGTGGGAATTTTTCAAAATTTGAGGAACCGAGATTTTTTTTAAATTTTATTCAGGCAGACAAACACTGCATTGCTTCTAGTCTTTCGTTCAATTCGTCCCAAACTTCCTCATGCGGTTCAAAATCTCCACCCAGAAATTTCGGGATTTCAGTATCCCGAAAACCGTTATTAATTTGATTCACAGTCAAATTTTGGAAAACCTCAACCATTTTTCCAGCCATGATCTCAACCATCATTTACACGTTCCCCTTATCTGGCCAAACGTTGACAGGCCAAAGCCTGGAAAAACCCGGTTGTTTTCTTCGGCAACATAATTATTTACAGACTGGTAAACTCCTTGGATATTTTATGTGATGGACAATTGTCCAAAATAAGTCCGAATTTTTTACCAGGATATCTTAGTCCCAGAAAACCAGACAAACGATCCATTTCCCAACAAAAGATATCACCTTTCATCCATGCGGTTTTATTCCAATACAAAACGAAGTCACCGAAATTTCTTCTTTGAAGAGTGATTTCTTCAACGTTTGTGTTTGTAAAACACCTTTTTTGCCTCGAACTAACCATTTTGTACCCATCCCTTTTGTTATTATAGCCATGGTGAACCTTTGTTTTTCGGCAATTAGCTTGTATCGAATTTTGGCCCCATTTTTTGGAACATAACCCCTGTGCACGCTTTTGAGCAAATTTAGACTCGTTATTATGTTTTGGTTGTTATTACGGATTTTTAGGTTTACTTACGGTTGTAATTTGGGCCGCAAGTGCTCTCAAAATGTGCGCCATAGAATTGTATCCGGAAATACTGGTCAACATGTTAATATGTAAGACAGCTATCATAAATAGTAAAAAAGTGGAACTCTTCCAAATGTCATTTGTTTAGTACGCCACTTTTGATTGGACCACTTAGATTTGTTGACTAACATTTACCGTAAGCAAAGATTCTGTGTGACTCCTAACTCCAAACATTTTTTTGTTTGTTTTTAGGTACCACTTCCTGTGGTCTTGCAGTCTAAGAATGGTTGTGAAAGATGTGGCGTGGAATTTCGGGGGGGGGAGTCATGGGGGATATTCTTACCTAGCTCTCTGTTAAAAGCTAAGTATGCCACACACCTATCCAGGTCGCCCCCTCCACGAAGCACCTAAACTTTTAACAGTTAACCCCCTCTAAAGACATACATGTGAAAAAGACCTTTTTTAAACATTAATTTTAACTCATGGGAGAACGGCAGCTCACCGAACTAAATCGTGTTCGATTAATTAGGCCCCTGGGCATCCAATAAAAGTATCGACAATATACCCCTATTATTAGTTTTAACCCTATGGACCTCGAAAATCACATTGTCAAAATGGACACATTTATTCCAGTATTTTAGTTTCGAGTCGAATTTTTAGTAAACATACCTTGGGATCGTGGCATGTTTTCTAAATCATAAAAAATAGAAAACTCATACAGCCGTAATTTTGTAACTTTTTGAAAATTTGGGCTATATCTTTGTTGACCCATAACTGGTAACGTGTTAAGAATTCGGTGTTAAGAATACTTCACGAAATCACATTTTTTCCTTAACGGGTCTATGCGAAAATCTATCAAATACCCTTAAAATTTGATATGTTATAGAGTTTGACTTCTCGATCAAAGTTTTACATAACCATAAGTGCGTACAATTAATTATTCTGAAGTTATGGTAATTTAAAATTTCACAACATTTTCACGTTATGTTAGGGGTTTTTGGGGGTTAACTGTACGAAGGAGAAAATAGATTTCCCCGAAATTAGACTAATTTCTTCTCAAGTGATCGACCTCGAATTCCGAACACGAATTTTTCACTTTTCGATTTTATTATAATTTAATAAACATGCCAAGGTCGTAGAGTATGTTTACTAAATTATAATAAAATCGAAAAGTGAAAAATTCGGGATTTTGTCACTTTTTGAAAATTTGTATTTTAGAAATTAATTTTTGGGCTATATGTAGATCACATGTTCGGAATTCTGGGTCGATCACCCGAGCATAAATGTAGCTGACATCCGTGCGCGTCAAATGAATCTAATTTCGGGGAAATTCTCCCCAATTCTTCTCATATGACCGACTCCGGATTCATAACACGCGACCAGTTATAGGCTAACAAAGTTATAGCCAAAATTTTCAAAAAGTGCAAAATCACGGCTGTATGAGTTTTCTATTTTTTATGATTTAGAAAACATGCCACGATCCCAAAGTATTTTCACTCAAAATTCGACTCGAAACTAAAATACCGGAATAAATATGTCCATTTCGACAATGTGACTTTGGAGGTCCATAGCGCTAAAACTAATAATAGGGGTATATTGTCGATACTTTTATTAAATGCCCAGTGGCTTAATTAATCTAGCACGATTTAGTTCCGTGAGCTGCCGTGGTCCCATGAGTTAAAATTAATGTTTTAAAAAGGTCTTTTTCACATGAACCGTAAGAACAAACTATCAGACTGGCTAAGTCTCGTTAAAAGTTTAGATGCTTCCTGGAGGGGCGACCTGGAAAGGTGTGTAGTATATTGCAGTATATATTGTAGGAATATATCGTATAAGCGCACGAATTCTTACGCTACAGGTAAGCGTTATATTACGCAATAGAAGTTATTTGTCCAACGAATATTTCTACGTATAATAATATTGTTATAAAATTTAATGTTTTACGTTCCGAAATTGAAAATAGCTGAAAGTAGAATTCCGTATTCAGGTGTTACAATCGAAAGAATCGCAAGCTTCTGAACTGAGAAAAAAATTGGGAATCGGTATTGGTCAACAAGTTAAGGCACAATTTGACTCGTTTGCAAATTCCGAAACGTGAGTCCGAATTCTGTTTACGCAAACCTCATTAATTTCTAGACTTAAACGTGAACTTGCATATACGCGCGCTGTACTAGATGATATTCGAAATAATCCAAGGTTAACATAAATGCTATTTAACGAGTTAACCGACTGAGGTCCTATCTCATGATTTGTAGATTTGCACAGCTTGTTCGCCTACTAAACAACATATTTTACAGATAATTCCAAAGATGCTCTGTTGGTCCAGATTGGTCTATGATGGTTTGGTAGTTGATGAATTATGAACCAATATTCATTTTTGGTCTTATAATAATTTTGGTCTAATAATTGTGGTTTGGTAAAAGTCCAAGCATTAAAATATGTGCAATCGCATGCAAGTCAACTACACATATATCTAATCGTTATTGTTGCATTTGTCCCAGGAACATCTAAATATAGGGTAACCATAAGGTTTGGTCAAAGAGCGGGACAAATTTCCTCAATACGGGAAAATTTAGTCCGAGAAAGGGGTCAATAACAAAATTGTTTCAAATCTGGGGTGAGTAACTTTATCTGGCTAAAAATGTATCGATTCCTGGGGGAGAGGTAGCTAGATAATTTGAGATCAGTTACTATGTTTTAGAGGTATACATGTTTATATTTCTCAACCACCCCTTTCGCTTTTGACAAATTGTCAAAATGCGAGGCAATTGTTCAAATCCTGGACACCCAAAAAAGGCATAAAATGCGGGCGTTCCGCATAATGTGAGACATCGAGGTCGGTTACTTAGTTTTTCCTTGCGGTTCCGAATCTTTTTTCAGAATGCCCAAAATTACACGCCTTCATTCAGTTAATTTTTAGTGAACATACTTTCAATCTTGACATGTTTTCTAAATCATAATAAAATCGAAAAGGGAAAAATTCGTGATTTGGTCACTTTTTGAAAATTTGAGAACAATTAAAGCTTGAGTCATGACGTGTCGAATAAGCCCACCTTCGAGTCAATCCGACATACTTCAGGAAATAACAGTTTTCACCCCCGTAGTATACCACTAATGGCATCTGTTTTGAGTCAAATTTTTAGTGAACATACATTGGGACCTTGGCTGGGTTAATCGCTGGATTTTCGGAGCAATGATTTTCGGAGCAGTGATTTTGTGACTTTTTGAAAATGTTTGCCTTTTTTGGCCTATAGCAGGGTCACGTGTTAAGAATTCGGAGTCGGTCCTTGGAGAAGAATTGAAACCGGGGTCATGACGCGCCGAATAAGCCCACTTTCGAGCCAATCCGACATACTTGTCACATTTTTACTAAACTACACAACGGGTCTATGAGAAAATCTATCAAATACTCTTAAAATTTGATATGTTATAGAGTTTGGCTTCACGATCAAAGTTTTACATTTTAAAAAGTGAAATAGGGTTTTGTGGGTTAACCGTACGAAGGAGTATAATTTTGGACATTCTGAAAACAGATTCGGAACCGCCAGACAAAACTCGATCAGACCCACTAAGTCCAGTTAACCGACCTCTCGCTACTTAGACCCGGGGGGGGGGCAATTTTGACACATGTGTTAAATGAATGTAGAACGACTTGATTTGTTGCCTGGACCGAAGGCATGTAATAATAAAATAAGGCCCAGTATTGGTTATGAGGAGATTTTCTATTAACCTCATCGTGTATAAATCAAGCAACCGAAGAATATTAGTTGACTCGAGTTTCGTTGATTAATTGAAATAAAATGCAAAGTAATATTAATGAAGTCTGACACCATGACATTTAGCTCAACGAATTTTACGTAAACTGCAATCACGCCTGCTTCAACCCTTATATCGCTGTTTTTTAATATTTGAAACACGCAGAAATATAACATTTGGACACTCAGAAAGTAACAGCATTTTTCTGCTGCGGTAGAGCGCATAGCATAAAGGCTGTCTGACATAGTCTCAGGAAATAAATTAAGTTTTTGGATGCGGTTTTCTGGAGAAATTGGTCATTTTTTTAATGAACCGTATATGTATTTTGAGATTATCAATCGTCTCTTCGATAGCTCAACCTGCTAAGCGTATGGAATGTCCCAAATTCACTGGCCGCGCTAGTGGTGATTTTAATTACTGCGGACTCCTCCCGCACACTTGTCTGGTCGAGCCCCCCGGGGGGTCTAAACTGTTTACGAACTTTTAACGAGACCTAGCCGGTCTGATAGAGTTTGTTCTTGCGGTTCCGAATCTATTTTCA
>SCLF01133742.1:0-10562 GCA_004367975.1 Mesochordaeus erythrocephalus
TGAGCGAATTTAAGTCAAAAATGTCATTTCGTGAAGTATGTCGGATTGGCTCGAAAGGGGGCTTATTCGACGCGTCATGAGCACAAAGTGCTCAAAAGTAAGGATGCGAGTTAATATATATGTATACATATCATATAGTTAAAATCCCGAAGTGCAGTTGTGTCCTTGGTTGATTAATCATCACGGACCTCATTCTTCTCTGACACATTTAATAGTTGAGAGCCGAGCTCGTGGTTCTCGAAAGCCATCGATAGGATTTCCTAGACATTTTGCACGACTAAATATTAACTCATTGTCTATCAAATGTCATAAATTTGGTCCTAGAAAATTTCGCATTTTCGGGTTAATTCGCGAAATGTCGAAAGGATAGAGAAACATAAAACTCTATTAGCCCCTATTGTGCTTTATTTTGTTGCTGCATTGGATACACCGCTAAAATTTAATGGTGCAAGTTTTTTTTAATTCAGAAAAATCATCTGCAGCCGAGAAGTGAGCCGCGCAATTTCACAGTCACATATCCAGAAAAGCCTGTTTAAGAGACAGTCAATTGTAAGTTTCTCCTAGGTTTAATTAATACGTTTAACTGTTATCTTGTTGCAAAGGGTAGTTTTCTGATCCATAATGCATGTATATCCATGTCAGACGTAGTAAACGTTCTGAAGAATGTTAGACTCGATAACCCATAGGGGCGTACTTTAGGGGTTACATTTTCTTACACTATTAACCAGTGGATACCCCGAGCTCCTCTTTTCCATCTCAATTAAAAACAGAGCCATATTTTCCGTTGAAAATTTGAACGAGGGAGTAACACGTGACCGAGTTATAGCCCAAAAATGGTATTTTAAAAAAGCCCTTCGATTTATTATGATTTAGAATACACGCCAGGATCCCAAAGAGATCCCAAAGAGATCCACAAGAGATCCCATAGAGCGCGAAAACTCTTTTGGCTTGCCAAATTAGTTACACTGAACGTTTTTCATCGGCACTACTTTTCTATGAATGGTATTTGAAATCCCTATAATAAGTTAAAACGTGAAGCAGATCCATCCATTTGCGAAAGAAGACCAACGAAAATAGTGTTTGCGCCAATATCTTACGAGAAATTCCAAAGTTGTTCAGGTTACAAGTTATAAGTCTACTTGCATATTAGATATTTTAACGATAAACTATGCTGTACGCGTAGGTTAATTTTTTCTTCTTACGCCAGTTCAAATATTTCGAGTTCAACAACAAAGACCATAGAAAACTTAATTTACGGTCACGGCAAACAATTACGACCATAGCATAGAGAACGTAGAGAAGTGGCAAAGAGCGCGAAGAACGTGAACCCAAATTTCTTAATACAAATTTCTCCTTTTATGAATATAACTATAAACCTGGTATCGTAACTGTTTATCATGGTCGTAAATTAACGAATTGACGTCAGAAGACAAAATTAAGCTGCGCGTCTTAACCACTGACCTCTAACTACCAAATTTTGCCTATTTCCGGTGCAATCTCTTGTAAACAATTGGCGTAAACACTATTTTCGTTGGTCTTAACAACGTATGAAAAGGCAATCCAGAAAAGGCTATCGTCCAGAGCGTTTGCTATTCATGACATCGATATTCATGCAGTATCGATCAGAAAACTACCGATTTTAACAAGTTAGTAGTTAAACGTATTAATTAAAGCTAGTAGTAAACTACAATTGCATATATATATTTATCTTATTTGATATATATTTTGACTGTCTCTCAACACGGTTTTCTGGGCAACTTATAACAGATCGAACCACCATTTGTCATACTATAGTGATACTATATGATACTATAGTTTCATTTCATTTCATACTGAATACAACAAATTGCATAAAATTTAATCGGATTACTTGGCGGACTACGAGTGGAAGGTTCAATGAGATAACAGCGATTCTGGCGTGAATATTATTTAGGCTTATAAATTTGGCAGTGCTAATCCAAGTGCTATAATCATTGAAAATGAAGCCGGGGTTACTTCTGGTCTTAACGCCGGTGATGTATCAGATGGAGAGCAGATTGAGCCATATTTTTACATGTACAGTAATATAGCCATGAAGATTAATGAGAATTCCGAGTTGATAAGAACAATATTTACTTTGCATCCTATTTTAAGCGTTAATTATATCATTATTTTATAAACGTATAATGAATAGTGTGAGGGGAGTTGTCAGAGATATTAATCACTACTAAATCTGGTCGCCAATATTGATAACTAAGAGTGGTAAGCGAGTCCGTTTAACAGACTTTTTTAATATAAATAGAAATTCCAGAGTGGTAGGCGAGTCCGGGATATCCCATTTACAGGGACTAAACATACGGTGCTTAATAATTCAATAAGATACGGGAACAGTTAATTACACTGTCAAGGGTGAAATTGAGACTCCTAGATTTATATTTCTCGCGCGATCATTTGTCAAAAATCTTGAAACGGTGGGACCTTTTACAAGGACCTTTCATCCATGAGCCAAGACATCTATCATGAATGAAATTATTCCGCGCATTCATATATTATAATTTAATAGACACGCAAATTGTTGATGAATTAAACTTGACAAGACTTAAAACATGAGAAAACTCAAACAAAGGGTTAAACTAGGACTTAAACTTGATAGCTACCGTTATTATCTACCAGTAATGGGTTTTTACACAGCCCAAATGTTGTGAATTCTATTCTTTCTGCGTATTATTATGAACATTTATGTTAATAAATTATTAATATACATTGTATTTAAAGTGACTTTCCTTGCACCGTTTCTACTTGGACAAACGGAATATTGTTGAACAGTGGAGACTTTTAATTGGTCCTCTTCAGGGTTTCAATTTTTCCCTTGATAGTGTAAAAATATTCGCAAACTTAAAGAGAATCACCTGGTACTCCCCGGACCTGCGTCATGACGCGTTTTGCAATGATGCTGTCGATATTCATTATTCGGTATATGATCGCTTTTCGTATGCCTGATCTTGTCTTTAAAATCTAAATTTTTCATGAGTGTCCCCTAGTTGATAAATACGGTGATGTCCTAAAAAGTGTCCGATTTGAAGATGACGATATTAGGTGTACGGGAATTAGGTCCTTTGATCTGCGTGATCAATTGGTAGTACGTTAATTCAAATACATGGGAGACCATTAACGAATTAGACAGACGGAATATCCGCATACGTCTAGACAATTTTCGTGACTCCACTGTAAATATATTGAACGTCATTATGGTCAGTTGTTTTACAATAAATAGGTGTAAAGTCCACAACGCCAGTACACGTAATGCTCTTGAAACTTAAAACCACTGCAGTGAGTGTAAAATAGGGACTCATCAAGGGAAATAATCCTTATGGTTGCAATTTTAACGAACCTTTGTAATACAATAATAATAAATCAACTCAGAACAAAACTGAAGATCCAGAAAAATTATAATTAAGCATAAAAAAACGGTGGCCATTTTTGTGCTCAAAACCACGGCGGCCCAGCTTTTTGGAAGAGGGTTAGCTTATTATTTAAAACATTTATAGGTCAAAAACCATATTATACAACGTTCGGTTTGGTCACTACTGTATTAAAAACAATAGAGATATGTTCGAAGGATTAGATTGCCGATGGAGAAATATTTAACCACGCAAAATTTAATAACAATAAAATCTCTGGAGACTGAAATAAAGCCAAATATAGCTGAAATTTTCTCACTTCCGAATTAATTCCGGTCGAGACCAACTTCAAAATCCATAATAATATTTTTGTTGGAGCTGATGCTTACAAAATACTAGAAAAATAGATTTTGCTTATCAAAAAAATACTAGTACTTTCGATACATTGTATTCCCCAAATATGTTTCAAGTATGGTCCACATCACCGGAAGAGCTACCTAAAAACCGGAAGTTGTTTTTTTTTGGAATTGAGAGTGACATTTGATTTTTGCGTAGGATAAATTTTAATTAAATAAATGCCTTCCAACAAATCGAAGTGGCCCAATCTAACCCGGGGGCTAACAAATGAAGTTCCACTTTTTTACTATTTATGGCAGCTCTGTCTTAGATAACAACACATTGAACAGCATATCGGTCAAATTGGACACTCGGAGAATTTAAGGGTGAAATTGGCATTGCCCATTCCCAAGGGAGTACAATGGGGACCTTTCCTTAGGAAACACCCGCTGATCTATTGGGAAGGGGACTGAGACGAGTTAAAAACGAAAAATAAGAAGAGACGACCTCGAGAATGAGACTAGAAATATCCGAATCAACGAAAAATACGAAACATATCTAAAATGATTGAAGACGTTGGCAGATATGGTGTTAACGGATGATGAAGGAGTATTTCGGCGGGTATGCAATAAATGGAGGGGTATCATGAGCCCCGAATAATTCAAAATGCTGAAGAGCTGGAAGCCAGTAGCTGAAGTCAAAACGTTGAAAAATTAATGGGCAGCGTTGGGCATTTATTCAGTATTCGAAAAAAGATCAGATTTGAAGAAAAACAATTTATGCTAATAAGAAAAATGCCGCCAAAAGAGCAGAATACGGAAGAAGGTCAGAAGAACCGGTTGATCGAAGCCCAGACACAAATGGTGGAGACGCAGACAGGACTTATATAATCAATACAGGAATGGAAGAAAAAGAAGACGGAAAGAGGGGGAAGGAGAACAGGAAAGGAGAACAAGAGATGAAGAAACTTCGGGAAGAAGTACAGAGTTTAGCACGCCAATAAAAAAATTGGGGTGCTAATAAAAGATTGGACAGAACGGAGGAAAGAGACTCAGGAGGAAAGAGACTCACGTGGCCGCAAGGATGGAAACCGGACAGTCCCTACCGAAATCCTGAAAGATCGTACCGGCGCGACACGAGCCCATGAAGGAAATGCGGAGTGTTAGGGCACAAAAAACCGGAATGTAAAAGACGGGCCGATCTTGCTTGTTTTGCCATCAGCAGGGGCACACAGCAGATGCTCGGGACTTTCACCAGTCAAAAAACTAAGACACATTGGGTGTTCTTCAGGGCCGTCTGAAGGCTTCATAGGGAGCGAGAAGGACGTCCCAAGGTGCGTACCGGAAATCCGGCGATCCGAACCGGGGAAATCTGGCTAGGGGGCGCCAGGGAGGAGGTTACCGAGATTTGGGTAAAGAATCGGAATCACGAGAAAATTCCCGTCGAATGAACCTAAGTTCGTCGAAATCGGAGGAGTTTTTGAGAATTTCCCGGAACCAGTCTGGAAGGCAAATACAATGACGTCACGGAAGCGGGCAGCTCGAAACCGGGATTTCCGGAGTGAGCGTAACATTCCGGAGCGAATAAGTGGGGTCTCGACCCGAACGGAGCATTTTGCCGCCTGCCACCAAGTGTCAGGCGGTCATAGAGCCCGCATTTCGCAAAATCTCGCCAAATTGCAAGTTCTACCGATTAGGATAAAATTTGGTGGGGTTATAGAGCGAAATTCACTAAACTATAGGAAGGAGGCCAGTTGGATAGTTACCAAATTATAGAAATATAGAACAGGAGGTGGAGAGTCCTTGCCGGCTGCCAACAGCAGACAAGGGGCACCACTATACACTAGCGGGAGTAGACCACTTTTCAAAAAAGTGCCTCTAAAAAGCAAATGCGCGAAGGGGGTAACACACGAGCTGAAAATGATGCTTTCCCCCTTTCCCAGATACCCGGAAGTACCCATTTCCGACAATGGAACTGAGTTGGCGGGGGAATGTGCGGAGTATCTGGAGTAGGTGGTAATAAAACACCAATATTCCTGCCCGTATAACCCCTAGCCAAACGGGATTGTTGAAAGCGTAAACGAGGCGTTGAAGAACAAACTGGTTCCGAAACTTGATCATAATTGGGATGATATAGTACCGAAAGTGGTGCACGGGATGAACCAGATACCAAACGAAGTCACTGGGTTCACTTCGTTCAAATTAGAGACAGGCCACAGGTGGCGAAAAATTCATAACCCCCTGTGTTTTAATGGAAATGAAGAAGAAGAACCGGAAGAAAAAAGAACGACAGCATTTCGGAAAATGGAAAAAGAAAAAAAAGGAGCGAGTGCAAAGGCACGCGAGACCCGAGTTTCAACCTTACGAGAAAGGAGAAGAATTGCACCTCTCAGATTTAAAGGCCCTTACGTAATTATCGAAAAATACGTTAAGGGAACGTCTTACAAATTAGAAGAAAAAGAAGGCCGGAGAAGACAAGTTATCCGAAGGGCGGAGGAACTGAAATTATTTACCAAAAGAAACCAAGAGGAAAACGACTAAAACAAATGCGGAAAACACCATGTAAAAAAGTCCAACAAGAAACAACCTACCATGATGATAGTGACGATGAAGACCAATGGGGTGGCAAGAGTGGAAGGAGAATGAAAACTTGGCCGACAACGACGTTATGACGAAAGAACATGGGATCGAGAAAGAAACTTCGAAAACCTGCGTTACAAAAGGTGACCTTCCGGAACCCGGAAGACCACCAGTGGAGAAAAAAGAAATAGGCAAGAACAGAAAGAAAAACGGCTACAGAATACCAATTACACAAAGTGAAAACCGGGAGCCCCACCATTGGTGGACCCATAGGAGGACTAGATGAGACGACAGAAACACGAGGGGCGTGGGTCAGTCGAGACTTGGATGAGGGTGAACCAATCGCGAGGCGGTATCTGAAAGATAGGGAACGAGGAAGAGAGAGAGAGAGAATAGTGTTGTAGAGAGTGAGAGTAGTGAGGTGGAGAGAGATCCAATTAGAGGAGAAAGTGAGGTACAGAGAGAGCCAACTAGAGGAGAGAGTGAGGAAAAGGGAGATGAGAATTGGAAGTGGGCGAACAATACTGGACCATCTTCACACGTAATTAGGGACGGACTGGAGATGAGTGAGGAGGTGAATTTTGCTGAGAAGTGACAATCGAAGGAGGGCTACAACATGGCAGCATTTGAAGAAGACAAAACGAATGCAATAGAGCAGCAGGAGGCGGTATGGATGGAACAAACCAACATCGAAAATATAGCCAATAACGGTAGATGACGATCCACTGGTTACTCTTCAGTCGAAACAAGCAATTTCGCCAAACATCCGGAAAATGGGGATGCCAAAAAAGACTGGAAACGACCAAGGGGGAGCACTTAAAGCAAAAACACTTGATGCTGGACAAGAGGAAGAGAGTAGGGGGGGAAATCGACGAAACACGGGAATTACACGATAAAAAGATTCAAAAAGTAACTTGCTTGCCTATAGAGGAAGCCCCCAGTGAGACTTCCTTTGACACCTCCGGGAGATGGAACGATACACAACTGGGATGGAAAGATCAGGTGAAAATTTTGTAAATTGAAAAAAAAACACCTTGTAAATTGTAAAGTTATGAGTGCACCTGGTACACTGTAAATATAAAAAACGGATAGAAAACCATAATTTATGTAAATATAATAAAAGGGTTAAAATACTATATCTAAACTCGTGGATGTAAAACTCGAAAGAAGGTTGAGAAACTGGGGTGTCCAAATTGCCCATTCGGATAATTTAAGGGTGAAAATGGTATTGCTCATTCCCAAGGGAGTACAATGCGGACCTTTCCTTAGGAAACACCCCTTGATCTATTGATCCTATGAGATTAAATGAAGCCGGAGTCATGATGCGTCGGGGAGTATGTCCGATTGGCTTATAAGTGAACTTATTCGACGCGTCATGACTCCAGCCGGAATTATTCCCAGAAGACCGACCCCAAATTCCCAACATGATACCCAGTTATAGCTCAAAAATGAGATCTCTAAAGTGCAAATTTTCACCAAGTGACAAAAATCAGGAATGTTTCACGTCTCTATTTTTTATGATTTAGAAAAATGCCAATATCCCACAGTATGTTCACTAAAAATTCGACTCGATAGAACTGCGCAACAACTAAAGTTCAGGACGGTCAAAATCAATTTTGTCCATTTTGGACAATGTGAATTTCGAGAGCCATAGCTTTAAAACAAATACTCGGAGTATGTTTTTGATCCAGTTAATGGATTCCTCGAGGCATACTAAATCTGGTACAACTTAGCTCGGTGAGCTGTCATGCCCCACGAGTTAAAATTAGCAGTTTTTCAAAAAAGAGTGTTTTCGCGTTCTGTCTTTAGTGGGGGGTTAACTATACAACGCCGTGTAAATTTGAACAGCTTCGAAATTTGAACAGTTTCTAAACTGCAAGAATGAACTCTAGAACACTCACCGAGGCTGGTCAAGCTATCAGTTGCTACATGAAAGGGTGCGGGCGAATGTGACACACGTGTAGTACACACTTATTAAGCTGGAAACTATTGCGCGATTTTCGATTACAATAATTGCTCGTTTTTAAATATACACAAAAAATCCAAAGAAAAATTAGTCCTTGGGCTATGTTGTGTTGATTGTACTGTGTTACATATCCTATACCCCGAAAAACATCTGATTTTTCACATAGGGAGAATACGCGCGAAGAGATAGAGAGAAATAGAAGGAATGAAAATTCTCGTCGACGATTTCTTTCCTACTCTGCGACAAAAATCAGAAACTTGCCGGATATAGAATAACGTATATTTTATGTCATTAGGTCTAGTTTATTATATCTCTCAGGCACCGATTTATTTAAGTATGTCTCAGTCACACATTTGGATACTTTTGGCCGGTGATATTAGCCCTATTAATTATTTTGTTGTCAAAAACGCCAAGGGTCAATATACTGTTGAAACCATACCGTTTACAAGAGATTTTATTAAAAATGAAACCGCTTGTGAAGTTCAGAAAGCCTGCAAAGTAAGGAAGTTTGCCTTTGCCGTAGCTTCTAGTCATTACCAGTGAATTTTGACCATTTTTTGTGAACATTACACCATTTTATCTACTTTCGGTCCGATTTCTGTTCAGATTTGGTTGCAAAGATGATGTAATTGACACGTGGATAAGACCAAAGCATTATTTACATCTTATTTAAACGTTAGAGAAATATTCGGAATTTCTAACATGAACAATAATATCTCAAATTCTAATTTTAAGCCCAAAATACACCCCTACGCGTCTGCTTTCTATATTCATGTTCTCATTTATTCCTAATTGTCGGTTATCTAATAGACTGGTCTATATAACCTTCACTAAGATACGAATAAATTGTTAAGATCAGTTTCCTTCTTATTCTAAATTCAACAACATGCACGTCCAAATGAAAACTAGAATAATAGATCAACGAAAATACAAATCTGCTTAAATAATTGACAATCGATAAAATCAAGTTTACGGGAAAATTCCTGGTCGTAGTACGCCTATTTGTTTGTCCACGTAACTGTGGTACAGCTTAATATACGACCAATTTTCAATGAAAAAAATTCGAATTTTCAATTTTTAGGTTCTTTTCCGGTCAACATTTCTGGTCGCCAGGTACTCTAAAACATGCGCAATACAATTCTAGCGGGAATGTTGCTTAGAGTTTTCCTATCTAAAATTTTTAAAGATAGTTTTCCACTAGAGGTTGTCTCGGGCAACGATTTAATGTGATTCAAAATAACCAACTTCCGGTTTTCAGCTCTCACTTTGGGCGGTACTTCCGGTCTAAAAATAGTTCCAAAAATTCCCACGTCCAATTTAGGTGGGATCGGTAGGGGTCAATCAAACATTCAACCACGTCTAAGGCCTTAAAAACGCTAAAAACAGGCTTTATATTTATCTCCCAAACATGGTCAAATGAAATTTTGGCTTGATATTTATCAATCATACTGTACCTCCCTTTTATAATATTACATACAGGGAGGCCGAGGCTAGATTATGGATATTCCTGTTGATGATGTTAAACTCGATTTCTTTATTTCTTGGCTGGACGTCACTTAACCCCTGTGCTCCCTTTTGAGCATTATTTGTTCATCGAGCAGTTTTTCGCGTTTTCCTCAAAACTGATCGGAGCTACGTCAGAATGCCCCCTCAAATTCCACGCCGCATCTTTTACGATCATTTTTAGACCGGAAGTGCTACCTAAAAACCAGGAAATTGTTTTTTTTAAAATCGCGGATCACACCAAATTGTTGCCCGAGAGATCTCTAGTGGAAAACTATCCTTAAAAAAATGTAAGTACCTACAGGTACTTAGGAAATAGCACTTTAATTTTTTTAGTTGTTTACGAGTTAAGACAGCTGTGACATAGGAATTCGAATGAACCTAAATTCGGAAATGAACCTAAAAATCGAAAATTCGAAATTTTCCGTCAAAAATTCGCCATGATGTCAATCGATCAATAGTTTGGTCCAAGCTGAAATATAGATCTTATCTATTTAGCGCAAGCCGTTATTTTATCGATTTGCAATAAGTTGAACAAACCGCGATTTCATAGTGAAACGCATCGATCTTTTCCAGAATGCGACCAATTTCTTGTGTTAGTCTCAAGAGATATAAGGTTATCACTGCACTTACATTTATAGATGTGCGACTACCCCCCAAATTGGTAGTATTTGACGCGTACGGATGTCAGCTACATTCCTCTCACGTGATCGACCCAATATCCTAACCCGTTATGTAGTTATAGGTACAAGAAGTTAACATTGTGACTCCACGCTCCAGCTTCAATTATTCCCAAAG